>DWLR01002811.1:0-14645 GCA_018246295.1 Papilio alexanor hazarajatica | reverse complement strand
CCATAAGGCTTCTCAATGTCATTTCTAGAGACATAGACATATTTAGTTGTAGCCAGTCGAAGTTCACAGAGGCCGCAAACAAATGTGTGGAAGACTTTGTGAAGCTGTGTGTTGTGTTGTTTTTTTTTTTCAAATAATATTATAAGGTACATGTAACATCGAATTGGAAATGTTCTGTAATGGTGTTATATGGTGGATTAATAAATAAAATAAAACAAAAAAAAATATGCCTTGTTTGGATTTAATAGATTTGTCGACTCATTACAATTACATTAGCGTGACTAATGATTTAAAAATAAAACAAGGTGTTGCACGCGTTCATAATTTATTTTACTAGCTGATTTTTTTTGTAATTGGATTGTACATATGTTAATTGTGATAATCGCTAACATATTTCAAAAAATCACCATCCATCCATCTCAGTCTATGATCGGCCACTGCTTAACATAGGCCTCCCTTATTGATCGCATCATTGGGGGGAAATGTGCCCCAATGATGCGCTTGGCAGGCGGGGTGGCGACCTCAATTTACCCACCGTACCAAGAAAACGACACTGCTGCCCATCCACCGGTGGTCTTTACATCCAGACTCAAGACAAACAGACATGTTCATGTACAGAAATGTTTGTCCTGGGTGGGAGAATCGAACCCACGACCTGCGACATGAAAGGCGAGTATCTTTCCAACCGCGCTAACCGGTCCATCCAAGCACTCATAGACAGACATTAAATAGGAACAAATTTAATTATTTTTATAATAATCATTTCATTTATATTTATTTTGCATTATCTCCAGATAGACATGATTACGTTACGTTTGATGTTTACAATATTGACGAATGTATTATTTGATCTGTCGTTATGCAAATAGGAATTAGCTATGCGCGATTGTACTGTTTGAATTGAAGATATTTAGATCGTGTTACTGTTTATTCTTGTGTACCACTTTGTGTACACTGGTGTACATACATTCTTATTTAAATAAATTATGAATTAACATTTTCGTCGAGAAATTACACGTGAATTTTCAGTTCATTCAATTCACAATTGGCTGGCAGTTTGTAATATGTCTAGTCCGATTATAAATTGACGAAGTTCACAGTCCGATAGTGATATATTATATACGTTACTATAGTCACCGATAGCAACTTTTTTACATGTATAATGTTACATACACGAAATTAACGAAAGTTCCCAATGTATATAATAAATATTATAAACACATTTCAACATAGACTTTTAAATTTAGTTTCGAATATTAATGATATTAAAAACCGACTTAATTTGTTATACTACTTTGGCTTGCACTAGTTTTGCATTAGCTTTTTGCATACATCAGACTTAATGCAACTTCGCTAGCGTTGTGGAGCTAGAATGATTTTTCTTTCATTTAACAGGAATTTACAAGTTTCCACGTTTATTTATAAGATTAAATTAAAATAATCTCAGTTTATATTTAGATGAAATAAGTTTCCAATAATTTAGTTACATTCTGTTATACGAATTGCAGAAGAAATGACAAGACACAGGATAAACTAATTTTTCTGAGCATTACAATCCGTAAAATGGAAATTATTCGTAAAATGAAACCAGCTATGATTAACATCTATTCACATATATACATATTGAACGATGCAAATTTTAAGATGCTTGTATTAGTTCACTTTTATATATGTAAGGGAGTCTTTTGATTTTCGCATTATTTTAATCATAATAATAATTAATTATATTACGATTAAGGACAGCGCCACCTAGTGACAAATCAATATAACAAAATATATAACGGGTTTTCGTGTTACTTATTTGAAAACTATTGATTATTTAATGTTTTTATGTTATTAACACTAGTTTCCTTAGTAAAATTGCTCACATTATTTTAAAAGGGCAAAGACTGTGTTTTTTGTCTTTTTAAGATCTCATTATAGAAGGAAAACAGCATCTATGAAAGTTTATTAGCTAAGAGCTTTTTTCACGTACATTTTGTTTAGTGCTTTGTGTCATTCAATAACATGGAAATGTCAGGGTGTCGTATCGTTATTATATTATACTAGATGTTGCCAGCGGCTTCGCACGCGTACAATAGATCGCTATTAGGAAAATGCTAAATAATGCTTTTAAATGGCCTTTTTGATTTTCATAAGGTTTATCGATTATTTATATTGCCAATTAATAAAAACATACGTATATTATAGAAACCAATTTATAAAAACCTAATCAGATTAAGACATTAAGATCAGTGAAACCTTTTTTTAGTCATAAAGGTAAATTCAACAGATATATTCTATATAGCCTATCACATGCACCATCACGTGTATACCAATTTTGATTAAGAGCTGTCAAGCGTTTCTTAAGTTATAATGTGACATTTAACAAATAGACAAAAGGACGGATGTTTTATATAAGCTATTATGTAAGCAACTTCGTGTTTCTATTGTGTATCAATTTTAATTAAGAGCGGTATAGCCGTTGATAATTTATATCGTGACGTGCAGCAAATAGATAGACACACGGATCTTCATATAGCCTATCACATGCGCAATAACGTGTTCCTGCTGCATACTAATTTTTATTAAGATGGGTTAAGCCGTTCCAAAGTTATTTAGGTCAAATAGCAAATAGACATATTTTTTATGTTTATATTGTGTTCTCGCTAGACAACAATTTTCATTAAGATAAATCGTGGTGCACAGATAGACAGACAGACAGACAAAGATTTAAGAAATGGTAGATTTGATATCACTGTATAAATGTTGAATGAACTGTAGAATATTGACTACTCGAATCAGTAAAATCATGTGAATGGGTTTGAAAAAAAAAATTTTTAACTCTTTAATTACTAATTACGACATTCGTCTCTTTCCCTTACTTTTCACAAATAAGTCTCAGTGGACAATTACTAATAAAATGTCAAATTAAACATACGTGTATAAATATGTATTTGTGTATAAGGCAAGGCAAGACAAAATTGAAGAACTGGGATTAAATCCTAAATAACCTAACTGAAGGTAAAAATAAAAAAAAGTTGTGAATTGTATAAAGTTGACCGTAGCCAACACCTGGCCTGATAAAGTGTACCTTTTTTGTCAAAGCTCGTGTGTCATTTTACACGACATTTGAGACCGAAAGCTGTTACGCCACAGGCCTGCATTTTACGATCGAAAAATTCGTTTTATAGTAGAGCGGATTTACTATTTTATGTTTGATATATCATGATACGCTACTCTGATTTGATAATGTACGAGGAGTATAGAAGCAAAACCAACTGTACCTTTAAAGAACATGTTTTAAACAATGTTTTAAATACTAGTCGACTGCGAAATATACATAGTTTGAACAAAAAAATATGAATGTTTTGTTTGTGTTTCTATATGCCACAAATTTGGTTTATGCACGGTAATCTGCAATGAGTTCTGAATCTGAATTTTTATCATGAACAACATAAACATGAACATGATAATTTTAAACCAAATGTAATAATAGGTAAGCCTGTCACCACAAATAAATCACATCTCCTATTAAGCCTAAAATCAACTGACCCCAAATTCCCCGACCAACAAAACGGATTTATTCGTGTTTGATAGCAATAATTTAAAACTTCAGTTATAACCATGAGTAAATAGCTTGGAAGTGTGTGTGTGCGTACGGTGTTCGGTGGTCCGTGCATATGGAGAGGATAAATAAAATGCGAGTGTCAAGACAAAAAGTTGAAAAAGTGAGAGACAGTGTTGGTGGGGGACGTCCCAAAAAATATTATCGATCAGATGAGTGACAAGAGACGATATAAGGAATACCCATGATCGAGGAGTATGAATGCATAGGTTACGCTTTAGAAGAAGCGAGAGGTGTGCTAGGATTGCGCCAAATGGAAGTCTGTTAATTTATTCTACTATTTATATCTATTAATTCGCCTACTACTCTGAGGTATGAGCGCGAGTTTTGTATGTTATGTATCATATTTACGTATTTGATCAAAATGGCTTTTAAAGCCACGCCGCAGTCGTGCAGATGACAATAATAAGGCAATTTTCAAGCTAAACAATCTTCACGAGCAATTTGTTATTGAAATTGCTGTTAAGTATTCATGATAGCAGATGTTTTCAACGTTCTAATGGTAATAAACTTAATTTATTCCTTTGTTATCAAATTATATAGTTATTTCTATATTTCCTTCGGGCAGCCGTTGGATTTAAAACCCCAGGACTGTTTTTAAGCAATGTATAAAATATAAACTCGAAACACCGATCGATTATTTGGATACGTAGTTATTAAAATTTCTATAGACATAAATTTCTTGGTTAGAAGTGTCAGAATTGGAATACAATCGGCAACTCAGTCGTAACACATTTATTTATTGCGGATGCCTATAGGCTCCCTCTGTCTATAGGCATCCGCTATAAGCAAATGTGTTCACGTAATAATGTGAATCATTTAGTCGTTGTAGTCGCCGTTAAGCAGCTATAACTAGTTGCGACTACTTTATGCAAATGAGGTTTACAGAGTTCTTTATAAAAAAATATATGATACGGTTCGCATGATGGTCAAGAAAATTCTAGAAATTATATGTCTACTTAGTAACGTAAAAATAAGGTTTATATGCGCATTGGTATTTATTATCTAGTTGGCCTGTTATTATATTATTGAAGGACAAAACCTGTACTGAAAATTCTCATTAGAAAATCAATAAAATGTAGAACATATTGTATACGGCATTTAATAAATATTACACGTTTCCGTATTGTCCTATAACAAAGCCTTGAGCTCGACAGAAAATGGCAAATATTCCTGTATGTTGTGTATATTGCGGACAGAAATTACCTGAATGCTGAAGCTGTTTATAATCTGTATAAATAATTCAATGACCTGGACTATCTACAAGTAAGGCCTACAAATATATTTGGTTGAAAAAGTTTTAATTTTCATATTTAGGTGCATACTCAATAATATCAATTGCTTTCAATTTTATACTTATATACAAATTATTTATTAATGAATCAAACGTCACATTCTTATTTAAATTTTTACATATATTTTACAAAAGTACTAACTCATAAAATTCTTTTTATAATAATTTGATACAAATAAGACGTGAATAGTAATCAACTGTCCATTATTTAATACTAATGTATTGTACGGCATACGTTTTATTGATGTGAATGCTCTAATTACATCCCCAGTAATTACAATTAAGAAAACGCTGCCTTTGTTATTGTTCAAAGGAAATACCTTTGTACAATAACAAAGGAACAACAAAGTAACATATGTCAAAATTAACGATCCAGCATTAATGATCATTATTGAAAACTGTATTAACACAATGAAGCTGATCCTATGACAAGAAATGTCTGAATTGTCGTATAATTATTGGAAACATTAAGAATAGGAAGTTGCGATACTTCTTCCAGTTAATAAAATTAGAGATAACCTTAATCCAAAATATGTTGATAGCAAGTTATTTCTATATCTTCAAAAAGATACTCAGCTTCTATTTATCTGAATCAAATGCCTAGCAGTTTTCCGTTTAAAATAACGCAAATACATGATTAGTTAATTTCAAATACTAAGTTTAATTAATATTATATGTATATATATGATAACAGATGTATTTGCTATCGGAATTGAGATCGAATAAAAGCGATTAAAAGCTAGCGTCATCTATAACTTTTCACTAAGAAGGAGTTATGAAGACCTCGCTTCTCTAAACTTATTTATAATTGTGAATTATTCCACAAAGTTCTAAAAAATAATATAGTCGAGTAAAAGATCATGTGAGGGTTAAAACATGGACCGTTACATTTTGCACACACCCTTTGCTGACTGACACGACATTTTTGAATAATTTCTAACATTTGTTATAGAAGCGGCCAATTTATTTTACGATATGAGGTCAAGATAATAAATTGTCATTTCATTTTCGGAGAACGTGAACAATTTTGTACACGAGATCTGTACAAAATATATTACATTTTTTCTGAAAAGTGTTACATATTAAGGTTTTGTTTGTAGAATTCTGTGTGTAGAAGAATATTCAATCATTATGGAAAATTACTCAATGAGAAACCATTTTCAAATACGTTTATTGTTTGTTGATGAAATTCATCAATAGTGAAAAATATTAAAAACTCGATGCTCTTAAAAATATAATACGCCTGTTGTAAGAAGTGGTCAAGCAAAAGCAAATTACATGGAGGGATGGTGTACGGACATTCTGTAAATGAATAAAAATCCTTTAAGTTACTTCCACGTACAATATCATAAGATAATTTATTTTGCATGTTACGATATGACCAAATGTTCGAATAATGAAACTGAAAGAAATTATAAATTTTACTATTTCTTTGCCGATAACAAAAAAAAAAAGAAACACATACACTCACATAGACAAGCAATCCAAAATCGTATTGAAGTGAATAAAATCTAATTCTTTCGAGTGCTGGCTTCAAATCTCCTGTGGAATAACACGAAATGTTTGAGCAAAAAGCAGCAGTTTTATCGCGACATCTGTTTGCCAGTACGTTACATGATGAACGGGTCGTTTGTTTTTTAGGTGTATCGCATTAAAAAACTGTAGACCTTTTAGTAAAATTATGTTCTTTAATAGAAACGGATAAACGAGAAAGCAGATCGTGTGTTGTTAAATGTCATAGTTTGTCATAGACATCTCATGGGCATCGTTTGTAACGCTTTTGAGCCGCAGCTGGAGGTTTGTTTGTTATTTAACTACCTTCATTTTAAATCCATATCTCTTGAGAGAAAATATTATATATAATTAAAAAGGATTCTCGAGAAGGGCTAGCGTCAGGCGAGCGGCCGGCCGTAAACAGTATAATAGCCAAAACCAGTCACAGTAGAGTCCAGATCATATGGAAGAGTAGCATAATGTACCGACCCCACGTAGATGAGAAAAGGACAGGGCGATGATGAAGATTATTTTATTGAAAATAATAAAATTAAGAATGTAATTAAATGTTCGCACAATGAAAGTAATGAAATAAAAGTGATGACGTACTTTACTTTTACTTCGTATTGTCCGTTGGTAATATTTGTATTGAAATATTATGCTTAATTGTATAAGTTTTTTTATCAATAAAATGGATTAACCCTTAAAAGGATTAGTCTTAACCTCTGTGTTCAGATTTATTTTGACGTACTTTCGTCATTTTCTTATTCGGTTGTGAAAACTTAAAATTAGGAGGATCTGGTCTACGTTTTTAAAGTTTAAATTTGCAGTGATCAACAGCAGGAGACCCTCGACTCGTTTGCACCGATTAACCGATCCATTTATGAGTGAATTAGTATCTTTAAAAGCGCCGTAATAGTCAATATATCTTTTTTGTCGACGTTTCGCCCCGCCTTTGTTCCTTTGTCCAACACACTTTGTTCCTTTCTGCGTTACATAAAATACCTTTATATAATCTTTTTATTCCTTATATATACGCAAAATATTCGTATATATAAGGAATAAAAAGATAAAGGACATCTGGAGGTAATAATTACTGCGAACGTTGAAGTGTCCATCCGTGGTGGTCATGCGTAGTATGGTTTTCTAACCACCACTTTAGTTGAGGAATCAGAAGGGTTTAATAATGCGATGTCTTGAAAAACGATCGTTTATTATGCATACGCAACAAAGGGGCGCGCGGATCGAAAGGCGACACATACGTTTTACAAAATGGCGGAGCGACGACTGGCCGGGCGCGCCCGCGCATACTGAAAGGAGTTGCTGAAAGAACCTGCCAAACCGGTTTACAGTGGCGCGTGAGACTGTTAGTTAATTAAGCGAGCAGTAAAATATATTCTGCCCGTTTTTCTTTGTCTTTCCTTTTTTTATTTTCTCTGCGACTCATTTAGAATTTTGTATATATTTATAACTGTCTTTAGAATTATTTGGAACAATTCCTGCCGCTGAGTTTCGTCATCGCACAACTCGACAGAACACCAAATACCATCAACACCATCTTCATGGTTGGCATTCCACTACGGCTCGGTTTTCACGAAATTTTCTGCCTCGTACAGGTGTGTTGGGGAATGATCTGTCCTTGGCGGTATTTCCAAACCAATACGACTTGGGGTCCTTCAAGAAAAGAGCGTACACCATCCTAAAAGGCCGGCAACGTATCTGCGATTCCTCTAATGTAGCGGATGTTCATGGGCCGTGGTTGTCGTTGTTTTTGGGCGACTTGTTGCTCGTTTGCCTCCTTCTTCTATATTAAAAAAAAACGGAAAGCACAATTCTTACTGTGAGAAATAACTTATGCGTTCACAGTTATAGAGTATAAAGAAAGAAATACATACATACTTAAGGAACTGGAAGAATTTTCGATCATCCGACTTCCGAACATACATACTTTGAAGATGATAGTCGTCGCACTAGGTAGAGACATTAGATATTGCGTAGAGACATTATGTCTTTGTTTCTTTATGTACATATAGTCACTGTACATTAACTGTAGAATATTTTCTTTCGACATAAAGGCCAGGCGCGCGCTATGCAATTTTTTTCAGTAATGTAACAAAGATTTTCGAATTGCTTCGAAGCGACAAAATCACTGCAGCGTAAAATGTCTCTGACAAATTACGATCTGTTTGCGGCTCGGTGGCTAAATGTCTTTTTGTAACATCATAGCTCGTAGAGTAAGAATTTAGAAAATATGAATGAAGGTTTTTGTTTTTGCCGCGCAGCGAAAAGTACATAGTCTAGTAGATAATTAGGTGCGAGAGCCCTTGCCTTTGGTATTTTAGCCTGTTAGTGAAAATATACTTTCTTTATGGTCCTTTTACCCAAGCAAACTTCAAATATCCTTTTAAGCTTTCGATTTTCCGTTTAAAAATGTAATAATACCGAAAGGTTGAATAAAACTTCTAAAATTCTTATTCTTCATACTTTAACATTCAGTATGAAAAGTTTAAAAGCTTAATCGTACAAAAAAATATCTGCGTCTTTTATCATCTTACATTATTACATTGTATTATTTGTGTTATACTGCGATTTAAGTTTTTAATAATAAAAAAGTTACCGAAATAAAATAAAAACATTCAAAAAATAAAAATCAAAGGATAGGGGCATTGGAATTCTTCCCGCGTCGGACACGATCACGTTGTGTGCAAGGTTTACAAAAATAAATGGCCATTACGTGACAGTCAGTGATGTAAAACTTTAGGCCGATAGATTACAGCAATTTTGTTATTTTTGCCCAACTGACCGGAGGGTAAGGTTTTTTGCGGGAATGTATGTATGTACATATTGTAAGCCTATTAATTTATTGACAATATATATGATCATTGAATTAGTCAATTAATTACAAGCGTATTATATTTATATTAAATAATAATAACATTATTCAAAACACTAACGTTATTTTTTACAAAATGGCAACACTGAAAATGTCATCACGGTCCAATTGTTTCGTTTAATATTTATATTAACTTAAATAAAATTGTTAATAATAATCAGTAAACTGTAAAATGTTACTATTAAAATTACTATCGCAAAATGCATTGTTAAACATAAGGAATTAAAAATTAAGACATTGTAAAGGCTTGTCTCGGAGCACCGCCATATTGACCGGGAGAGGGCTTGTTAGGGAGAAAATAAGGCGTTAGAAGCGAGGAGTTTGTGTTAAAATATATATTTTAGGGGACACAGAATTTTATTTCAAGTACCGCGTCTATATTCTTACAATATGTTTGTTCTCCTATGTGTCCTCCTGGAGTCTAAGCAGTCGAATCGAGGTTTCATTCGTGTCATAGTGTCACATTCAGTGGGGCTCTTTGATTTTTTAAATTTAATATTAATGTCTTAAACACAATTATGATTAAAAAACATTGCTGTGTAATATCAAGCAATACTTGCATTTGATTTAATATTTAAATTTTACAATCGTGTGTATTAAACAGTTTAGTGAAAGCTATTGTTTTTATTTTAGGATGCCACAAATCGAGGGATATAAGTTGAACCGTTTTAGTTTTAACATTTATTATAAAATATTCTGACGTTACAATTTCTCTTATAATCTGTTATTCAATTCTATGTCGGTAGTCGTACTTCAAAGGTGACATTTGGTTAAAACGAAACTAAATTCGCTAACAGAACGTTAAAGGGAAACAATAATCAAATATTTGTCATTTACATATTAAATTTGTTCCCATTTCATGTCAACATTATAATAATTTCCATTAATTTTCCCTCATACGCGAACTCGTTGCGTAATCCACGCCGACGTTTGATAGAAGAGCAAATTGAGGATTTTGTTTTCCATCCACATTTCCGACGGCCCAGTCCGATGAATAACTTAGTCGACAAAGTTATAATTCTGTTTTCATATCCTCTAAGGCGATATAATACTTGTACTTCACCTGACCTTCGGCATGTGTTTAGTGTTAAGGTAGGATTCGCTCTGATTCTGCCGTGGCATGCAAATGTCTCGGCAGCTGTCAAGGCTAATTACCAAACCTTTTTATGGTGCGTAATGGCACCATAAAAAATCCAAATTCTCAGTAGTCAGCGCGCAAGTATTGTGAAGTTTCGTGGAAGTGCTTAATGACCGTGCAGGTGTGTCGGTGATGTCACCGCGTCGCTCGGCTTGTGACTCCCTTACGGGGGGTTAAGCCACAGTGGACAGTGCGTTATTGTGATTTTGTTGTGTAGTGGACGCAGCATTCGCACCGTTAATAAGTTCCTTTTAAAAATTATAGTGAATCCCCTCGCTTATTGCATTAGGCGATAAGCTAGGTACACACCCCGGCGCACCTAAAGCGCCGGGCCGTAGTTGAAAACCTAAAATCTACTCACCATGACCTCCAAAATCATGGATTTCCTAAAGTCCCCACCTGCTATCTTAATACTCTGCGGGAAGAGCCTGCCCCGGCCCCGACCGTTGCAAAGGTAGCAACTTCGCGTCCCAAATCTCGCCTGCCGCGCCTCTACTATCGACGTCGAACAAATCCATGCCCGAACTCGACACGTGAACACTGGTAGCGATCTCCGAGCGCCCCGAGGTGCCCATCGTCACTCGCGACCAATCTGCGCGTCCAACTCCCGCGCCATCTACGCAAACCCATCCCGAAACGCACTTCCAGTGCGGCCGCCTCCTCTTTACTCCAGACCTCTGCCAAAACTGTCTGGTGGGCTGTCTCACGAATCTCGGACTCGTCCGAAAGCTCCTCCGAGGGGTCAGATATGAACGTTGATCCCACAGTCCCTAAGGTAGACGGCTTCCAAGTCGTCACGAAGAAACGCAAGCGGGGTACTAAAACACTGCAAGATACCAACGCTGCCAAAAAAGCAGCTGCCCCTAACCCCTCACAGCCCGAGCCGCGTACGGAAAAACCCCCTCCCCCCATTATTCTACAGGAAAAAGGGAAGTGGACAGCCGTATCGAAATGGGGCCCCGCACTGCGCCCCGAAAGAGGCGCAGTGCGGGCCCCATCTCGGGGCGACCAGTGGGCGTCGCGGTGTAACGTGCTAGACATGCGCCCGTGGCGTCCACAATGGTCATGAGGGAACGTGTGGTTTTTAGTGGGTATGCCCACCTCCTTAAGAGTTACGGGCCAACGCTGAGCGTGGGAGAGCCCCACAGACCCCCATGTTGCTCCGAACACGGGACATGCATAAGGTTTGCATCTTCCACACGTTAAAAAAAAACGGATGGGCACCCTGTGAACTATCATAAATATATATAAAGGCGCCGCGAAGGCTGCAGGTGAGGAGGCTCGCTAACAACTGCGTTCCCTCGCGCTAACAATCGCGCCCGTCCACGAGGTCGGTATCTAGTTCGCGCGACAAATTCGTCCTCGTCCCCATACCGCAAAAATCGGCGTGGACTAAACCCGCTACTCCCGCGATTCCCCAACGTGCTATTGCTCCTGCGACCCCCCAGCCTGCGACCGTAGAGGCTCAGGTCCCCTTAGAACCCAAGCCCGTATCAAATACCAAACTCCTACCCATAGCGGCAGAGATGTCTCAGCTCTGCAGCTACTTAAAAAAGATAAATATTCCCGACATCCTCGCCCTCCCACGGGAACTCCAAGCTGCTAAGTCTGGAGAAGAACGCTTAGACGTTATTCTCCAGCACAAAGACACTGTCAACACACTGTGGACTAATAACTTAGTCAATTAACACTAACGCATTCTCCCACATACACACACACATACACACACAAACGCACACAAACAAACACAACATGGCTAACACAAACAAACAAAGACTTAACCCACGCTCACTCTCCGTCGCGACGTCAGCGTTCAACGGGAGAGATAGCTCTCTTCCTTAAAGAACACAACATAGATATAATGCTAGTACAAGAAACTTTTCTCAAACCTTGCCATGGCAATCCAAGGATTGCAAACCATAACATCATACGAAACGATAGGCTTGCCTCTCCTCGGGGAGGCACGCTTATCTACTACAAAAGGAACTTGCACTGCATTCCACTCGCCACACCACCGCTAACTAACATTGAGGCGTCAGTATGCAAAATTAACCGGTCATTCACACATCACTCTCGCCTTGGTATACCTATTGCCTAACAAACAGGTACTAGACTCAGACCTTAGGCCTCTACTCAATCTTGACACTTCAGTCATACTCGCTGGCAATCACAACAGGTGGCATTCCCGTACAACAAACCAGAGCGGTAGGACACTTTATGGCCCAATGAATACAATTATCGCAGACACTATAGCTCCCGACTCGCTTACGCACTTTCATAAACACATAAGCCATAGGCCAGACATTCTGGATATATTTATTATATATATATTATATATATATTATCTGGATATATATATTACTTCCATCGAAGTCATAAACGCTCTGCATTCGGACCACCGTCCCGTTATCCTCAAACTAGGTAACCCCCTAGCCAGAATTCCCTCTAGGAGCTTTCGGAGCTAAAGCCTTCGAATACCTTCTATTGGAGGCTGGCCCGGGCTCTGAAAGCAGACGTCAGACCCACTATGCCCCTCTCACTGACCCTAAAGATAATAAATTAGTATTCGACGACATCGATAAAGCTGAATGCCTGGCCGACTGTTTAGAAAACCAATGCATACCCTCAACCTCACTCGCCAACACCGATAACATAAACACAATAGACCAAGAAGTGGAACGTAGAACGGCTACCCCTCCGGAGGGCGAGCCCTTTGCTCCCGTAACTGTAGATGAGTTAGAACTAGTTACAAAAGATGTAAAATTAAAATCCTCCCCCGGCCCTGACGGCATCAATAACCGCCTTATAAAGGCCCTTCCCTCCCTCATCATGCTTCTAGTGAGCATTTTCAACATCCTCCTATCTAACTGCTCCTTCCTGGACGCTTGGAAGGAGGTCATCTTAATACGTATCCTTAAGCCTAAGAAGCCAGGTAATATCCCCTCAAGTTACCGTCCCATTAGTCTCCTAAATACATTAGGCAAACTATATGAGCACGTCATCCTAAAGACTCAAAGACCACACCTTCCATAATAACATCCTCCCCGATGGACAATTCGGTTTCCGTCCCCACCATTCGCGCATTCATCAAGTGCACAGGTTAACCGAATACATGATTACGGGACTCTCACAGGAAAAGCCCATTAGCACTACCGCGCTCTTCTTCGACGTCGCTAAAGCCTTCGACAAAGTCTGGCACAATGGACTAATTTACAAGCTCCATGCGCTCAAAATACCAGACAGGCTTGTGCGTATCATACAAGCCTTCCTGTCGAATCGCACTTTCCGATATCGAGTGGAGGGATACCTTTCATCCTCCCAACCTATAAAAGCCGGAGTCCCGCAAGGCTCCGTTCTGTCCCCATTACTCTTCTCGCTATTTACTAGCAACATCTCCAAAGACCCTCAGGTCAATCTAGCCCTATTCGCAGACGACACAGCCCTCTTGATGTATATGTGTGCGTGTCAGTCCGCTGCGCGGGCGCAATGTTCATTTAGTAATAAACCAGCTGTCAATCTGTTTCGGCGTTTACTTTCTCTCTCGCGCACCTACACTACAACTGGCGACGAGGATTTTCGAACGTTTTATTTTAAAAAAATGTCTTTAAACATTGATAATTTAGGAGCTTTTGACTACAAAAGCCAAGAATGGCATATATTTAAAAGCTGACTAAAAATGTATCTGAAAGTTAATGGTGCGGAGTTCGTGGGAAATGAAAACGCATTATTGTAAACGCATCTTTCGGATGAATCATATCGTCTGGTGCGCAACCTTCTGTACTCGCGAAATATTGAAGAAGAGAAATTCGACGAGCTGGTTGATGTACTCGACGCCCACTTTACGCCAAAGAGGTCATCGTTCGCGAACAGGGCGAAATTCTACGAGGCAAATAAGGGAGATGGCGAAAGTGCGGAGAAGTGGGCAGCCCGGCTGAGGGGCTGGCTGTGTACTGTGAGTTCGGCGTGGAGCTGGAAACCCTACTGCATGACCGATTCGTACTTGGATTTCCAGCGGGCTCTGAACGCGATCGTCTTAGTGAACAAGAAATTAAAACACTGACATTCGCGAAGGCTCTAGAGATAGCCCAGCAGATTGCGTGTGCGCGGCAGGCGCGTGCGACCATTGCAGACACGAGTCTTCTGACGAAGCAGGAGCCCGTATTCAAGGTCAGTGACGGTGGGCGGCGTAAGGGCGCCGCATCATCACCACGCCCACAGC
>DWLR01002810.1:0-14645 GCA_018246295.1 Papilio alexanor hazarajatica | reverse complement strand
ATATTTAGGCAGTATAATCACTCAGGATTCTAGATGCACACTCGACATCAAAACCAGAATTACAATAGCCAAAAAAGTTTTTAAAGTTAAAAAAAACCTATTAACATCAAAAATATCCGTTCGAGTTAAGAAAAAATTAATTAAAACTTACATTGGAGTATAGCTATATGGATGCGAAACTTGGACTTGCACTCAAAAAGACAGGGAAAGACTTGAGGCGTTCGAGATATGGTGTTGGAGGAGGATGGAAAGGATTAGTTGGGTGGAGAAGGTCACAAACCAGGAAATTTTTAAATAGAATAACAGAAGAGAGAAATATATTAAAAATAATAGAAAATAGGAGAGGCTAAATGCTGGGACATCTGATACGACACGACAATCTTATAACCACAATAATAGAAGAAAAAAATAGAAGGAAAGAGGACGACGGGAAGGCCGAGAATAACGTATATGGAACAAGTAAAAGAGAAAGTAGACGTTGTGTCGACTTTCTCTTTTATTTTCATGAAGTTAAGAGAATGGCACAGGCAAAAAAAGAATGGAAATTGCTCCACCGACAAAGACAATAATTCTTAAATAATGATGATGATGCTTTTATTGTGACAAGTTAGCAAACTTACTATAATTTTGTAACAAATTAGTTCACTTGAGCTTTAAGGCTTTTTTACTTATAGTTCTTGTGTTATTACTTCATGCACAATAGTAAATTCCAAATATCACTAAATATAAATAAGTCAGGTCCTAGCATTGCACAGGGAATAATAACAAAATAGAGTCCTGAGGAATGCGCCGCCCCCGCTCCCCACGTTCCATCTCCCCGCATCCATTACCGTTTGTAGTCGAGTGTGGTTATTTCATGATGTAGTTTCAAATACGATTAATGTTACATTGCACATTAGCACGCTTCTATGATGTCAAAGTCATTTCTCATGTTCTTGTACACGAGTAGTGGACTATTTATAGCATTAATCGAATAATATTGACTTACATTTTAAATATTTTAAAAATAAAATAATATAAGTACTACAATTTATATGTTTATTATATACATATACATATACTTTTAAGCAAACAGACGAAGATAACATATTATTAATACAGATTGGTATTGATATGTTAATAATGATTTTTTTGGATAATATGAAACTCGAAATAGTTGTACTATGACATTTCTGCACTAGCAAAGTCGCAGGTATAAATTGTTAGTCAGCATCCCACGCTTCTGGTTCCCATTCGTGGCCTCCATTCCAAAATTTTCCTCACCTATCTGACGTCTAGCTCGACTATATAATTATGAATTATTACAGAAGTCTTAATTTATTAATGGTATCTTGGATGCAAAAAAAGAAGAGATATCAATGAATATCAAGCTCGCAATTAATGTAGTAATCTGTGACAAATTTGTCATTTCACAACTCTATTCTCCGACTCATTCGACTCATTTGCATACAACTTTCAAACCAGCGTTTTATCTTAAATAATGCAATAAAGGGGGAGGTGGCATTTTAAACGCGATCTCGAAACGACTACCGTCTGTCCGTATGCGTGCTAACGAGTCTGATTGCAAGGATCTTTGGATTCAATTGGAGCTGCGCAACAGTAAAGGCAAAATAAAGAACTTATGCAGTATTTATATTCCCCTAACATTTTATAAATAATTCCAACTGCGTTAAAGAAAAACACGTGAGCAATGCAATAGTTGTCGGTGACTTCAACTTGGGCAACGTAACTTGGAACAAAACGGATAATGGTAAAGTCATACCAGTATTGTCTAATAACTTTATGTATAACATGCTGATAGATTGTATGTCAGTAAATGTCAGCTTTATCTTTATACAAAAATAATATTCTGGCTTTAGTACTTAGTACTATCACAATCTCTCAAATATGCGCTAACCCTCTGTCAATTACTGATCCCTCTCATCCCCCGCTAGAACTTTATATGACGAAATATTTTTTTTTTATATCAATGCAGTTTTAATATCGCCACATATCCTTTGATTCATTTTACTCACGATTATTTTACTTCTATATTTTTACGAAGGAATTTTCTATCATTAAAAAAATAAAATAGTTCTCTATTAAATATCAAACTACGGGGGTTGTATTCCGCTGTTTATATTGCAGTGCGAGGGACCTCCGCTAATATAACTGTTATGGTTGCATTGTAAGAAATTTCAAGGGCATATGATATGGTTAACTGACGCGAAGGGATTAATTAATTCCACGACTTTCTTTCAGATGGTGATATCACGTCTTAGCAAAATCAAATCGTCGATGGTTCTTACATCAGAAAAGACTACAATTGATCGACGAAACTCGAAATTCTTAGATCGCTGTGTAAGCTATTAATGCAGCAAACCAACAAGTATATGGTGTGCGATTTTCGTTATTTGTTAAAGTTTTAAAAATCAATTAAACTTGATGAATGTGGCTCATGAATAGATGCCAGCATTGATATGTATACATATATGTCACCATCAGATTATAATCTCAACAGCCATATTATGAACTGGCAGCAATTTGTGAATTGAACGAATTATTGGCAATTTGAAGTGTTATGTCAAATGTAACAAACCTATTTTTCTTTGATACTTAGCATGTTGAGATAATATTATTAAAAGCAACTACAATGTCCAACCTAACAAACCTAACCTATAATTATCTTCAAGTCTTACTATAACGGAATAACGCAAGCAAAATATCAGTTCATAATTTTCCATTTTGAATTCAACTTTTAACATCAATTCATTACACTCAAAGTTTATGGATTCGTTCAGATCACATTCGCGGACAGTTTGTAATACGGCTAGTGAGATTATAAGCTGATAAGTTTCCCATCTTTCGGTGACATTCATAAAGGGACTAAAGATTTTATAACTACATTTTTCTGCAAAAAAAATCTATAACTAAAGATTTATTTAAGTTCAACTACACACTTATAGGAAGAATAAAACAAAACAAGCTCAAATGAAATTCGACATTAAAAAAATATATATTTTATTCACACGCATGTATAACTTTTTCTTAGATGCTGGATAGAATATGAGGCCGCGTTTTTAATCATCAGCATACCTACAGCTGTTACGCTTTTGGCTCCTCTCGGTAAGATTTGTTTAAAGCACAAGTAAATATTTTTTCTCATTGGAAAAATAATGACAAATTTTTGTGAAAATTTAATTAGCAAGTTTTTCCCTATTACCATAACAGAACACATTAAGCAATACAAAAAAGATGTAAAGTTTGAGCCGAAAATAAGATGTATAATTAAGTTTTTGCAGTACGACTGACCGGTTGGCGTAGTGGGTTCGATTCCCACCCAGGACAAACATTTGTGTGCATGAACATGTCTGTCTTGGGTCTGGATGTAAGGACCACCGGAGGCCAGGCAGCAGCGTCCTTTTCTTAATACGGTGGATCATGCCGCGATCGCCGACCTGCTCGTCAAGCGTGGCAATTATGGCACATTTCCCCCTCAATTATACTATCAATGGGGGAGGTCTATATCCAGCAGTAGACGATCATGGGATGAGGTGGTAATATAAAAAAGTTTTTGAATAACAATAGCCTACAATTCTAAAATTATTTTTATACAATGAGAAACATAAAATCATAATATGTTATTAAGAATATAAAAAAAATCTTTTATAAATGCAATTTGAACGTAAGTTCAAATCATTTGTTTCAAGCCAATTAATTTTAAAAATAAATAAGTATACTTCCTTACTTCTAACTATAATTTTTGTTTTTGGAGTGGATCGATTTGGCATTGTTAACCGCCAACTTAACGGCGCAGTGTATTATCTTCTTTTAAGGGTAATGTCAAACACCATTTACATTAAAATCCTTATTGCGATTACAATAATCAAATGCAATTTTAAACACAAGTAAATTATTCATTATATTCGATTCAGATACCGATATTCAGTGTACAGCTCATACTGTATCCATTTCACCCCGCCCTAGTAACTCTGTACGAGAAATTACATGAAATCACCACAGCACTTCTGACAAGCCTTCAGGTAATTTTCATTGAAATACTTTAATGAACTATGAAATTTATCTATGCTGCATCGACCTGTGCATTATCGCAATTTAAATAGTACCTTCTTATTAACCTTTTTTGCAGGGTCTCTACATTATTTTGCTTCTTAAATGATGACGTCATAACTGCCCTAAAGTCACAACTGGAACGGTGCTTGGTGAACAACTGAAGCCATAGCTATGATAGGTAATTAATAACAAGGCATTTCTTACGGTCGCTTACTATGTGAAATGAAGAAATTTTTCTTTAACTTAATTTTTAAGTTTTTTTTTAAAACCACAAAAATTATTGTTGTTTGTATTATAACAAAAAATGTATTGTAACAAAAAAAAAATTAAATTGATTCATAAATGTCGATTTTAGGATGTAAAAAACATTAAAAAATGCAAGCGTATTGAAAATTCGATATATTCAATACCTTCATCGTGCTAAGATGCTCGACCGACTCTGAAATTATCGAAGCGTCTTGAGGACACGACATCAAATATTTGTTCTGTTCGGCAGGGAGTAAACATAGATGTATTGTAAACATGACGACAAAATCATAAACAAGAGCACAATATTTGATTTACGAGCTCTCGAAATCTGAAACGTATGGATGCAAAGTAATCACACACGGAAATTTGTCAGGATTATTTTAGCATAGCTTTTGCCCGCGACTTCGTACGCATAGAATAGTTAATATGGGCATTATTTTTAATATTTTAGGCTACTTATTTCCCTAATAATACACATATAAACTGTTTTGGTTTATTGCAAATAACTTATTTTAATACATTTTATAAACTTTGTTTTTATTTTTCTACCCTTTCCTAAAACATAATAAATTAAATTTTGCAAGTTTGATCTAGCGTATCCTTCATGGTGTATGACGCTTGGCGAGTCCAGCACTCGCGCGTCGAAGACTAAGAGATTTTTACTAATCATAGACTTGTTTTCATTTGAATATACATACATGTAGTGAACATAATATATTTTTTACAAAATCGGTTCCGGGTTAGATGTGAAAGAGTGACTTTATTTAAACTTCCATATAAATTTTCAACCCCTATTTCAACCCCTCATACCTCGAAATCTCAAAAACGCTTGAACAAAGGTTTATTTATTTCGTATCAAGTTCTTAAAAGCAAAGTTTCATGGTTATGTTTTCAATAATTACGAATTTCCATACAAACTTTCAAACCTTATGCCAACCCCTTCAACCCTATTTTCGCATTATAATGTAGCATAAATCTCTCGTTGTACCAATTTTCATCCAAATTTTTTTAGTGGCTTAGGCGTAAAAGTGCAACAGACAGACAGAGCTACTTTCAAAATTAATAATATTAGTATGGATTACAAAAAAAAAGAAAAAATATCTGTCTTACGTATATTTTCAGTTCTTTTTTAAATGAAGTATAACCTAACCTAACAAAATGCATAACAAAAAAGGAGACATCTTGACTTACGCTTATTTTTACCATCGACTTCTAACTTTAAGAGAGCCCGTAAAGAAATTTAAGTATTAGTTTCAGTTTCACCACTGCCAAAATGTCACCCAAAGTCTACTACCACTGGCCACTAGTCTGGCCACCTAGGCGCTTAAAAGATATGGGCTCGATATTTGGCTTTTTAGCGCAAATGACGGTTCATAAGTTGTATAATGGTTCTTGTTTAATGTCAAATAGTAAATGTTATTGAGTATTATATTATTTTTATGACAGTTGATAAAATAAATAATCATATTTTATTTAATTGGCACATACTTTTTGTGAGACGGGATTATTTTACGTAATATGTGACAAAGACTTCTTAAAAGATTAAGATTATCCAAGGATTTTTTTTTTTTCAGAAAAGAACACTATTTTGAAAATGCAACAGGTGCAAATATTAATTGTTAAATTTATCAAATTATTTTTTTTTTTAATAATTTTATGCCATCTAGCTAAATAATGAAACATTGTTGTAAACATTTTAAAAGTTAATTATTTGCCCGCTTCGTATATACGCGTAATCCCGTCTAGATCAGCCTATTTGACAATATAGATCTGAGGTCAAGTTACTATGTCTATTTTCAATTTTATATCATCATTATATATAATATTATATATAGGAAAGTAAATTTACATCCCACTCAACTAGTCATTTTTTGGAATTTTTATTTATTTTATTTTATTTATTTATAGGGTAAACCAACAGGAAAATATAATATATTATAACACATCCACAATGACACGAAACACTAACAAGTGCAAAGCAGATAATTTATCCAAATTATAGGTATATACAACAAGGGTACAATGTAAAGCAACAAGCAAGATTTTATTAAAACATTGTTCGTAAAATTAAACTAATGTATGATCCAAAAGAAGAAAAGAAAAAGAAAGAAAATCATTTGATATCTTCTCGAATATATCTTTTAGACAAACTGTTAGAGAAGATATCGATTTCGAATTGAGGCGTGTTATCTCGTTTAGGTCTTCAATAACACACGAATTATGCAAGACATTACATGTAGCCATTAGTTTGTTTATTGGCGAATGTAGGCCCAAGTTTGTTCGAGCTGCCTTGGTGACAAACGGGTTGTATTTCTTATATCTAGGTAATCTAGACGGCGCAGAGGTGAAAAATTTTGTTAGTAAATTAGAAGTATCAGTATAACCATTTAAAAGTTTGTACAGGAACATGACATCGAGCTGTTTTCTTCGGTGGTAAAGTGATTCCTTGCGAAAATGTTTTAAACGGACGTCATAACACGAGAGTTTTTTTCCCTACGTTGCTGCTAAACGATAAGTGCACTACCGATCTTTTCTGAACCCTCTCGAAGCGTTTAATATATGTATCGTAATGCGGATTCCACACGACGCTGCAGTACTCTAGGCTGCTGCGAACCAATGACGAGTATAGATTTATTTTTGTGCGAGCGTTTTTAAATTCTTTGCAGTTCCATAATACAAAACCTAAGTTTTTAAAGCATTTTTTAGTTAAGTTAGCGATATGTACATTAAACTTCAGCTTATTATTAAGTATTACGCCCAAGTCATTAATATGGTCACCAGCATTAAGTAACGTGCCATTTCTGTAATACGTATGGGGAATAGCGTTGCTTCTGCACCACTCAGATAGGTAGCCATATCTCTCTGCAATGGAGAACCATCTGCAATTGAGTTGACTTTTTCCTGAAGAATTTTATATCGCCCGCGTACATAAAAACTTTAGAGTTGCCGAAGCATTTGGTTACGTCATTAAAAATACATTAAATAATGAAGGGCCTAAATAGGAGCCTTGCGGCACTGTACTGACACGTAAATGACTTAGACTTGTGGCCTCCTATTATGACTACCGACGTTCTGTTTTGGAGGTAAGATTTGAACGCAGCAGAGTCCCAGATATGCCGAGTGACTCGAGCTTCATCAGGAGTATAAAGTGGTTTAGTCTGTCAAAGGCCTTGCTGAGATATATTACATCAAAAGATTTACCAGCGTCAACGCCCTCGGCAAGGTCCTCAACAAAGGATATCAAGTTAGATGATGTGCATCGCTCTTTAAAGAAGCCATGTTGTTCTGGAGCGATCAACTGTATCAAATGTCACGATAGTGTTGAATATATGATCTGATCGAATACTTTAGAAATAATAGTGAGTAAAGATTATCATAGGTCTATAGTTGCCAACGCTGCTAGAATCGCTACTTTTTAAGAGAGGAATAACTAAATTATCCAAGCTGTTGGAAAGTCCAGATGTAAAGGACTTTTTAAAGATTAAACAGAGAGGAAAATCCAATACAATGGCACAGTTAACATGGCATAACATGGTATCCCATCAGAGATGGGATACCGGCTGTCTTTCTTATAATCATGTCTTTTTAACACTCTATAGTCTTTTTAACACACAGTAGGCGCACAGTCTTTACTATAAAAATGTGTAGAATTAATAAAGTCATAAACAGATGAGAATCGTGTTGCAAAGAGGTCACAAATATCGGGCCCATTGGCTGTGATTTGATCCCCAGCAGACATTAAGGCAGGAAAAGTACTACTGCCTTTTCTTTTATGATTGAGAAATGTCCATATGTATTTAGGGTTCGATGTCAAAGAAGCTTCTAACTGCTGCAAGTATCTGATGTAATTTAATTTGTAAATTTTATTACTTCTTTCTCTCTCTCTCTCTCTCTCTCTCTAAGTAATTGAAAGGTCAGCAAATCGCTTAGCTTAAATTTTTCTTTTAAAATTTTAATCAATGGTGTGGAGAACCATTCGGGATACTTGTTAGTGCGCGGTATACGCTTGGGCACGTTCTTAACTATAATTAGCCTGAGAAGTTTGTAAAAAACCGTAACCATCTCGTCTACCGTTAAGCATTTATATAATTCTTCATCCCAATGAATATTATAGAATTCATTAGTACTTTCTGTATAATTTGTCTTGCGAACTTAGTATCTAGGTTCAGAGGTTGAGAGCAGCTTATCTTGCGGCTCTAGTGTCATACAAAGTTATAGCGTGGGATGAGGGGAAGGGTCGATAATTTACAGAGGGTTAGCGCATATCTTTAGTTGAGAGATTGTGATAGTGCTAAGTAAACCCAGAATATTATCACCGACAACTATTGCGTTGCTGGCGTGTTTTTCTATAACACTGTTGGAATTATTTATAAAATGTCCTAAAATATATTCTTGGACGGGAAGCAAGATAAGTATAAATACTGCATAAGTAAAAATTCTCTATTTTATCTTTACTGTTGCGCAGCTCCAATTCAATCCAAAGATCCTAGCAATCAGACTCGTAAGCACGCATACAGACAGACGGTAGTCGTTTCGAGACCGCGATTAAAACGCCACCTCCCCCTTTATTATTGTGGAACCCACTACTTTCACGATCGCGCCTACAGACTACGTAACGATTATCGAACAGCTCCTTGTCACAAATACTGCTATTTAGCCATGTTTCTGTGTAAACTATACTATCAAAAACGTTACCAATAGTATTATTAAATACATCCTGAGTTTTTGTTCTTAAGCCTGACGACATTTTGATAACAGATTGTTAGCATGCCCTTAAGTAAAATGTAAACAAATTTAGCGGTATTATGACAAACGTTGACATATATTTTTGACATAGATAAAGTTCGACTCTTTATTCTTCCGCATGTAGATCCTTCCGTCGCGAATCCAGACAAATTTGTATTTAAGTTCCTTCGGCGGTTCCTTTGGCTGCGGCGTACAGTGATTTTAACGCAGAAGTAAAATGTTCTACAACAAAGACAGCCTTCTCATCACCACCGATACCCCAGTGGCTAGACTTCAATTCGTCATTCGGATTGTTTTTGTTAAATTTACTGGTAGCTACTAGAAACTCATCGCGTAGTCGTGGACTACTGAGTCTGACTAAAATTGAGTGCAGCCGAGAGGACGAATTGTTAATTTAGGCTAATCTGTTACAGTAATGCATGCGAGTGTCATTGACTGGGCACTTAATCACTTTGCCCAGTTGCTCCACCATATTTACGAGGTTCTCCTGCTTGTGTTCCGGAGCACATTGTATTTCGATGTTTGCGGAGCGTGAGTTTTGGTCCATCTGCTCGAGCCGTGCTGAAAGAAATTGCACAACCGATTGTAAAGTGCTATTTTCTTCCAGCATATTTCGTATCGTCTCAAGTTCACTATTTAAAATCGATATGGTGGCTTGATAGGTGGATACGGCGTTAGCGATTTCTAGAAGCTTTGGGTTAATTTGTTGCTTGAAAATATTAAGCTCTTCGCGGATAATTTTACGTATGTTGCTGGCAGTTAAATCTGACTCCCTGGGGGTAGGACGCGATTTAGTGCGCTGATTGACGAAATCGAACTGAGGTGATGACGTGCCACGAACTGTGGAGTGTTTGTTTTATCGCCGCCCTTACGGCCCTTGCTGCGGCACATATCGCATGTCTACTTAGCTATAAAATCTTCGGTGAGAGCATTATATTCTTTCTTATGTCACTGTCACTTTTTTATGACACTGCTCTTTGCAGCATGAACAGTACATTACAGAACTATTTGTTAACTCGTTTAGACAAGCGGTACATTTATCGGCGGTATCCATATTAGTTTTGTAGATTCAAAAATGTTATGAAACGTAAACGGTAACAAAGCGAGATCGTCTGTGGGCTGTAGCTCGGGGATTCTTCCGTTCGAAACGTCGTAAGCGCCATGAAAAACACGTCGCTTACGCGTTTAAGTAAACTACTTTGGTTAACACGAATACACTTCACAGTTTAAGTTTAATAACTGTTAATATTAGTTATATGCCCTAATTAAGCACCTTAGTGTTTTGCTTATCTAATCGATATGATAAATAATAATTGAGATAACAATTTTTCACTGTATTTGAACCGAAAAACTTAATTAAATTTGATTTTAAACTGAGTGCGGAGTAAAACTGTTGTTGCCATTTAGATCGTTCGGACACGTTTTCTAAAGAAATTTTTCGAAAGGAATGTTTGACGTGACGCTTTGAATTGATAAAACTTTTTTGATTTATGCACTGACTTAGATGAAACAAATAGTAAATGTTAAGGAGCTAACCACAAAACATCAGTGAAAACCGCATCCAAATCGGTTAAGCCGTTTCTGAGATGAGCGCTCAAGAACTTGCAGAGAAACAGACAAAAAATTAAAAACTCGTTGTTTTAAGTTCTGTAGCATTGATATATACTGGGGGTCATAGTTTTCATAATTTATTTTCCATGTACAGACTCCAATCAGTTACATTTTATTATATGTACCTATAGATTAATTCAATGAACTATAAACGTCACTCGAAGAAAAACGACTTATAATGATATTAAAAAACGTTATTTAATATCAGAATTTTATTAGGTTTATTCAAAAATCTTTATATGTATAAATACATATATAAAAATCATTTTTTCTACGGGATACGGGTGCGAACGAACATATATGAACACCGCTGCCGGCATTTCAATCCTATTATTTTCATTCTAGTGTATTTGTTTTAGTATAGTCATGTTATTAAATTAATAGAACAATTTGAGACTAACAAACGGTAAAATAAAAATATTGTTTAAGTGATACTTGGATATCAAGGGCGTAAAACTGCCTTTGTTATTCTATAGAAGCAGTGGTCAAAAGTAAGTTGAAACATACCGCATTTCCGCTGTCGAACTTTTTAATTTACCACGTTCGTACGGTCGATAGCTCATATTTGAATAAGAATTCTTTCTTTGTGCCCCTGAAACTTAAAAATTTCTACATTTCACTGTTTCTAAAATTTGAAGTATATTTTTAATTTAAACTTTAAAATTTTTTACTTTGTTTTATATTCATGTTACTAATAATTCCTTTCTTTCGCAGATATTACTGTTGGAGAGAGCGTGGCCAACAGGAATAATCTTGATTAAACTTAATATTTTAAATTATAACCTCTTTAATATTATAACGTATTACGTACTGGCTATTCAGATAACTGATAAACCCACTACATAATACTCTAGCGGTAGAAAATAAGTTATATTCAAAAATTATGTATTTGTTAAATTAGAAATTGTACTTGCATCCAGCAACTATTTAAATTTTAATCGTTTAATCATTTGAGTGTAGAATGTAGTAAAAGAAAATGAATAAAGATGAAAATTAAATCATTTGTTTTTATTGACATTAAATTTTATTAATTAAATCTTCCAATGACAAAGTGTCGCCAACTTTTTTTCTTAAATTTACAACCGAAAAAAGTATATATTAATGAAATCGTACTGTCACAATCTCTGAGCGAGATGAGCTGAAAAGATGGATTTTTCTCTTATGATTGGCACACGGAACACAAGTCATGGAGACAAAAAAGAGGATGTCTTCGAGCTAAAATTAGGCCGATAAATCGTACTGAAGTTTTTTTTTTTAATAAAAGCTAAAACGATCTAAATAATGTTAAGGGAAACTCAAGCACGTAAGCTTCGTCAGCTTATAATCGATCTAGTCCTTAATAATATGTATACTCTCATCAAATGGTACACCGAAAGAAAAATTGTTAGTTTTAAAAAAAAACGAAATTGTCAGACAAACGATCCAAATAAAATCGAGAAGCAACGACGATATACGCCTGGTGATGCGTAGATTTAATTGGCTACCATTCATTGATGAACCTAGGGTGGAGCGAGAGGAGCGAATTGGCGACAGATAACAAGGAGGATTTTGAAATAAAAGTTAATCTTAGGTAAAGCCGACAATTATCATGTATTTAATACTAGCAAAATGCTCCAGTTTTGCTCGGTTAGCTAGGTAGATAAAAATATAATAAATACATACTCGATTAGCCAAAATTACTCACTGATGGAAGAAGTTTCTAACGGTAAAAGTTTTTTTTTATCGATTAAATCGTTTTTGAGTTCATCCGGAACAAACAAGGATTTTTTTTATCTTTATAATATTAATAAGTATAGATGAACTGAAATACAATTGATATTGTAAAAGTTTGAGCAAAGTGTGAGTGATAATTTCGTGCTACACGTCTTCAAAAAGAAACAAAGAATTGAAAGTGAATAATGCAGGTTTAAAAATTCACGAATTCAAATTCAATTCAATTCGATTGCAAAAAATTCACTGTGAGTTTGAATATTAAGTTACAAAAATATTCAGCCAGGAAAATTGAAAACGAACGCGTGCAAAGCCGCAGACATCAATTAGCAAGTGATATGATTGATATACTAACCACGAAAAGCTTTTTACTTGCTTTTTTGATTTGCCGTACCACCACCCCCACCACCACCTCAGCCTACGATCGTCCGAAATGTAACATAATCGTCATGTTTGGCAGGCGGGTTGGCGAACGCAGTATGTTCCACTGTACTTAGAATAGGATGCTGCTGCCCGACCTCTGGTAGTCTTTACATCCAGACTCAAGACAAATAGACATGCTCATGCATACAAATGTTTGTCATGGGTGGGAATCGAACCCACGACCTGCGGCACGAAAGGCAAGTCTTGCCACTGCGCCAACCGGTCAGTCGCTGTAATTCGCCGGAATCTAATGTAAATTCACATTGAATTAGTTTCGCCGTCAAAACATTTTTGGTAATGACCGTTACTTTCATAGCTTTTTAACATTTTTTTAACAAAAAAAAGACCAACTTCAAATTTATAATAAAATATAAGGATTTTTAAACGATAAAAAATAGAAAAAAGTTTCATTTATAATATCGGTTGCCATGGTTACGACAATAACAACTTTTTGACATATGTTATCTACTTTAGAAATTAATTTGAAAAGTTGGGTATATGTATCTTCAAAACCCAAGATCCAATAACATTCAAAATTAAATGGGACCAGATGAATAAAATTAATTTTCCAACAAACGAAACATACAAAAAAAAAACAATATAATTGAGAACCTACTTTCTTAAAGTCTTTAAGTTATTTTGTTAGAAAGGGAATATTCACAAGTGAGTAGTAGTTTAATTTTGAACGTCATTGGACCTTGGATTCCTAAGATATATCGATAAATGACATATTGATAGACTAGAGTAGAAACGCAGCGTGATAATAAACGATTATTTAATTTGTTAATTTCTTCTTGAATGTAAAATACTTTTGTAATTCAAAACTTGAGTAATTTGATTCAGCGTATATTAATTTCTACAATAGATAACATGTGTCAAAAAGCTATTTTGCCAATATTACCATAGCAACCGATATTAAAGCAACCGATAATGAAGCTTTTTTCTAATTTTATGCCTAAAAAAGGGAAGAATTAATTAATAATTACTATGTAGTTCTAACGAAATTAAATATTAATTTGATTTACAATTAAGACTTTCTACTTTTAAAACAAAATGGCAAACTAAATACACTCTACTGATGACAACCCGGCAGTGCTCATTCGTCATCTTCACTCTTCGTAAAAGCCCGCCTAAAAACACCCCGTGCTCGCCTACTTGGAGACCAAGACAACCACGCTTGGCGCAAACCTTTTTTTCATAGTGCGGTGTTTCCTATATTTGAAAGGATGTTTGTTTCGGTGTTACTAACAAAAAATTATAAATAATACACCGCGCGTCACATGTCTTATAATTAAAGACCTTGAACATGTTTTATAACATTCAAGCAATTAAGATATAGTAAAGGTTAAGTTATAAAAATAAATTCAGTAGCTTTAACGATTCACGGTAGTGATCAGTTATAAAGGAATTGAATTAAATTTCTTTGAAAACGATGGACACATGCCATTATATTTACTCGTCGTTCCAATTAAACTGCACACGCTTGGTTAACCATGCAATTAAATTTGCAAGCGTTATTAAATCTCTTTGTACACTAATTAAATAAAATTATTTTTGGCTCAATTTAAAAATAGAATAAAAGATATTTCTTTATTAACAAAGGAATTAAAAAATCTAGAGTATTTATTATATTTGATAAAATATATAAACATATAATATTGCATTTTATCTAATAATGGAATCGACCATTAATGCCCAACTCATGAGGTATCTAGAGGAATACCAGCTGATTAGCGACCGTCAGTACAGTTTTCGTCATCGTCGCTCTGCTGGTGATCTAGTATACCTGACCCATCGATGGGCGGAGGCAATTGAGAACAAAGGAAAGGCCCTGGCGGTCAGTTTGGACGTAG
>DWLR01002809.1:0-14645 GCA_018246295.1 Papilio alexanor hazarajatica | reverse complement strand
ATCTCGCCACACCGAGTTTACGTTTCAGGTTGCGCCAATGTGCTTGCACTTTCTGGATTCTTACATACAAAGCTATAACTGTACTGTTTTTCTAATACCAACAATTCATCGGGTCATTAAAAAATATTGATAGATTTATGTTCATCTACACTAAAAGATGAGGATTGGTTTGTTTGTTTGGTTCAGATTGATTAAAAAAAATTATGCACTGATTTTAAAATATTTTCACCTTTAGAAAGCTCTTCTATTAGCGAGTTAGACTACATTTGCCTGTTTCTTCGGATTAGTATCTACAAACGTACCTATCAGTTTTATTTTAAAAGTGCTGTTATTTCCCAATAAAATGGTTTTTAATTTAGGTTTTTAATTTTTATACACTAAAAACCAAAAAAAAAACTTATAGGTTTTTTTTAGATTCCTTATAACATAGTGATCAGAGACCTCATTTATCTTTACGGTTTGTACTTTCTTTTCTTAATCAACTTATTATTTTCGTATATGTAAATAATAAGTTGATTAAACATTTATATAATTATTAATTATTAGAAATGTTTGATCCTTTCACTGAAAATTTTAGCCATTTTTGTACAGTATTTTATAACATTATTTTAAATTTTTTTTAGATAAGTTTTAAGATTATTACATTAGTGGAGTTTACGATTGTTCATCAAGGGTTCGTTATCGCAGCGTACAAGTGAACGCAGCTATCCGCCTACCTAATTGGATTACGGGTACACATAACATGGGCACTGCTAATTAAGTGAAATACGTAGCACTATACCGTATGATCTTGTCAGCAAATATTATTACACTTTACTTTTATTGCATAAAATATTTATATAAATGAAATAAAGCTGAAGAGCTCTCTCTCTCTCTCTCTCTCTCTCTCTCTCTCTCTCTCTTTCTATGTCTGTCTCTTAATCTCAGGAAATAAAGACCGCATTAAAAAAAATCCTTTTGCATTTGATAGCTCGATTATTAAGGGAAGTAATATAAGCTTTTTATCATACCGCTACAACTATTACAACCGCGCGGCACAGTTAGTAAAAAATAAAAAAGAGACGAATTGAATGTCCTTTATTTGAATTTCACACACAAACTTTTAGAAACGGCTGAAATGATGTTAAGTGACCAGTGACCGCCGTTGCTCATCAACATCATAAAAGTTTTAAATGTGTTGCCACTCTTGTGGCAAACGAGCAAGCGGTTACCTTAACATTCGCAGCCCATAGTCATCTGTAATAAGCATTTGCGAGTTGCAGATGCGTTGCCTACCTTTAATAGACCATCTATCCATTATCCATCCCCTTCTCCGTCAAATCCTCTTTGCCTTCTCATCCTTTCCTTAAAAAAAGGGTGGGAAGCGGAAGAGGATCAACATTAGGCCTCCAGCACTTTTAGTGCAACATATGTTGTTGTTGCAGTCTCTACCGCTGTGGTCCACCACCTAAAACTTTAGTTATGTTAGTAAAGATATATTATTTTAAAAAATGAGTCTAACCGTTCCTCTGAGTACCCTATACTATAGTAACACTTTTATAAATCTTTAGTGTTTAATTATTTAATTCTCATGTACATTTTATGCTAGTATTTTAATACGCGTTTTGCGACTTTAAGAATTCACATACAACCAACATAAGAATTTGATAAAATAAACATGAACATAATCTCAATACATTAAAATATTAAACAAAATTGGGATAATTAAGTTTCTTTACTCTATAATGCAATGTACTATGGTTACAAGCCGTATACAAAAGAAAAATTAAAAAAGTCACGTTTCCTGTGGCTGACTTTGCGTATTTCCCTGATGATCCTTCCTTCTCATAAATACATTGTTTTATATTTTCATTTTGAGAGTAAAATTACTGCATTACTTTTAGCAAATTTTTGCATTTATTATTGAATATTCCTTCTACTAGCTCTTGGCTTATAAGACCATGTTTATTTCAACCAATAAATTTGTAGTTAGAAATTATTTTCTTATGTCTTATAATCAGTTATATAAAATGCTTTAAAAACAATAAATTATACCATTGTTTAACATCGTTTTATGTATAATGGCGTAGTTTGAGTAAGGATATGGTACTTTTTTATTTTAGATGGCTTATTTTTAAGTTATACTAATTCTTGTTTCTCTCTTTGTATGAGTGTTGGTTCTTTTTTTAATGTTTTACAGTTTTTTTATCTGTCTTTTATGTTACATATACATGTCTCCGAGATCGCACTCGGAAAGACGTTGGTTAAATAAGTATAAGATCGATGATAAAATGTTTCACTGAATTGAATATTTTTAATTCATATCTCAAATCGAAATGCATGTTTTGCACACCGTCCTAAACTCCTGCAAATAAACGCCAAAAATGTTCACATAAAATTGAAAATACGTTTCGGGAACTTGATTTTCTAATACGGTAGGAGACGGAAGCCAAGTAAAGCAAAAATCTAATTTAAAAGTACACCTACACCTACACTGTGTTTAGATTTAAGGTGGCAATATTTGCCTTCAAACACCAACTACTTTAGAAATAGAGTTTTTTTTTTAATGTAAATAAATTTCTATATTCCAGTGCTATGAACAAATTTCTTATTTATTTTTTGTACTCTATATTTTTATGCTATCAAAAATAGAATCGAATCGTCGATCATATTGAAAGGATGATGATATATAGGTGATAGATTATACAACAAGGTACTAGGAAAATTCATGTTTCAAAAATCGACGAACTTGTATCGGCCAGATTGACTTTCTGAAAAAGAGAGATATTAAAATGCAGTATCGCACCAATTAGAAATTCCTAATCTCTGACTACTTCAGGATTATAAAAAAGGAAGAGCCTTAAAAATGTATTGAACATTTTAGCGAATGATATCTTTACATTTATATTATCATGTATAAAATTAATTTCGGTCCCCAAACAAATAAATTAAATTAGGTATTGATTCTAATTTGTAACATTTACCATTGAATCGACAAGGATAGTATGGCCCAAAGTTGAGTTAGTTCGGTAAGATGCAGAATGGGCCCGCTTAACAGGTGAAATACCATGACCTCACAGACGACAGGCGTGAAGTAGAAGTTTTCTACGTTTCGTCTGATGAGTGAAATGCCGCAGACCTAATTATAGTTCTCTTCCCATTCTCGCCGTTTTCTAAGCAAAAGATGGAAAGAAGAAGCGTATTTGGCAGAGGGGAACTGGTAGGAAAAGGAACTTTTTTCTGTCTATCCCCTCGGCTGTCTAGATAAAGGTCTGTCTCTTTAAAGGTAGGCAACGCATCTGCAGCTCATTAGCTAGTTGCACTTAACACTAACACTAGGTGACTCGTCTGCTCGTTTGCCATCTTCTTCTGCAAAAAATAAATGTATGTGGAGGTGAGATCACTGTAATATCAACGAACCGTGCTATATTTTTGAAAATATTATCAACAACGTACCCCAAGCTATTGAATTTAATTAAATTAAATCTACACTTTTTTAACTTACAACATAATATATGACTAAAAATATAATTAGGAAAATAATAAGAGCTCATTTCTTTGCGTTCATTTTATTCCCACGAATGTTTTATTATACGCTTTTACTGTTGTACATTAGCGTGCTTACATAAATATTTTTCATTTAAAAAGTAATAAAAATACTGCTTTTTATGTCATATTCATATATGTAATGTAAAAATTATCCGACTGTAAGAGATTTGTATTTCTTATATTTATCATAAGTCCGTTTAGATTTTTAAGGGTATTATTTATATACAATCTAGCCAAATAAATGTCTAGTAGATGGAATATACCAGGTGATCCCATTGCAAGTGGATTATTCAGTTTAGCACGGAGATAAAGAAACCATCGTTATCTGACATCTTTGACTTTCCCCTTTCCCATTGTTTAGGGTCGGGACTTCTCATTTTTCATGTAACACGAATATATTGGCTATAGTTTTCCGATCGGTTGCCACCTGATGTTAAGGTAATAACTCTCTTGGAAAGCCAAGGATCGTTGGTATCTTCCGCAGCCACCCCCATTAATTTACCTTGCCTGGTAGAGTAACTTCAGGGTAAGCTGTCACCTCAATATGTAATGACAGCTTTTCACTAAGCTTGTGCCGCTTTTGCCTATTCTGCCATACCAATAGATTCGATCTCCGCATACGTAGCCGTTGTGAAACGTTCATTCACAATCCTAAACTATATAGAAATATTACATTATAAAGTTAAATTAATATCCACATCACAAATGCAATTTTACATATGGATCGAAGACGATTAAGAAAAATCTAAAGTAAATAAATATTATTTTGTGGAATACATCATCTACTAAGTAATATATTACTTTAGGTACATACATATATTTTCAGATTTATTCTTCGTCAACTATGCAATGCACTTAAAGCGTAAAAGTGTTTAATCACGACTTGTCTCACATTTGAATTTATCCGTATTAAGATACTTCTATTATTTGTGAATTTCCGATTTTAAAATGCATGTAGCAGGTGTAAATGGACTTTGACAGAGTTATTACAACGCCCTGAATTATGAACCTTCAAACTTCTTTTCAGAAATATAAATAAAATCAAATCCAAAGAATAACTAGATGCTGTCAGCGAATTTTCACGCGTTCGAAAGATCGCCATCAGAAAAATACAAAATAATGATTTAAAAATGTATTTTTTTGTTATTATTAGGCTTAGCGATATTTAATATGGTTTATCATTAATGAAATCTTGACCTTGCTATAAATTACAATTACCTACGTATATACAAACCAATTTAATAAAATCTATATAAAACATATATTTTATATAGCCTCTCTTTTGAGCATTCAAGTATTCTTGTTGTATACCAACTTTTATTAAGATCTTTCGAGCGGTTCTAAACTTAAATCGTGACGAACACACAGATTAACATTTTTAAAATGGTAGAATTAATGTCATTGAGTCATAAAATGGAACATTCAATAATTTTACAACAAACTTTAACAAAATAAAACTGAAATTACAGACTGACTATAGACTTAAATTTTGGTATAGATTATCTGAAAGGAATAAAATAAAATTTCACATTTGAACGTAATCTGTCTTTGCAATGACTTGTTACGAACATTTATTTTACGAGTATTTCGTTTAATGCCTAAATTTAGAACCTAAACCTACTACGCGACATGAGCTTTAGTGAAAATGAATGAGGATTCGTTTTCACCAAAGCTTATAAGACAACAACTAAATAAATATAGAGAGGTCTACATCCCGAAAATTATTTTTGCTAACAAAACTTTAGAACAAATTACTTAAAAATTGCGAGTGCTTTGCGAGAGATAAAACATTTATATTTCCAATGACCTGAGAAACAATTATTCACATAAATCAACAACACCACAACTACGGCAAGATTTGTGGCACTGTTCATTTGTAGAAGTACAGTATGCGTGGATGTACTTCGATAAATTAAATGCTCGTCGGTTATACTCTTAAGTACTCATTATACTGCCTTTCCTTATAATGTCATTAAAATGATCGATGTAAGTTTTTCTGGGACGTCCTCTACCAATACTGTCACTCTCTTTTCCAACATAAATTTGTTTTGTCACTCTTCTCTGAAATATAAAAAAATTACCTTAATAAAATTTAAAATATCTGTATTTACGAATAATTGAGTAACGTATTTGCTGAAAAAATCGTGATAAAAATATTTTTCTATCTGACATGACAATATTGCGTTGTCATTTCAAATAGAATTACTCGTGTATTTTTACAAACGACAAAGGACGGCTCGTGATACTAAATTCAATATACATTACTCTTTTGTCGGATGTTATTTCGTCCAGTGTTAAAATATTCGTTATTATTTCAGTGTATTATTATTCAGTGTAGTATTCATATTATAATAGTATTTTTATTACTTTTTAAGCAGAGATATCTGTTTCATTTTTGTACTTAGCTGTATAATTATCTATATGTAATCCTTAAGGCCCAGTAAGACCAGAGGTAGGCAGAAAAACTGATGTTTGGTTAGCAGGTTTCACATTACTGTCGATATTTTTTTAATAATATACTAAACATCACAGTTTCAATTATTAAATCGAATGATTCACTCGCGTGTAGGTAAAATAAATTAAAATAAAATTATTATAGTAATTACGGACAAGTCTTTTACCAACAAATTTTAAATATAACATGTTCATTAATTAAATTACATTTGTATCCAAACATTGACACGAATCAATTAATTTTATGTTTGCTTTTGAAGTATCAGAATCACAATTGCTTTACCATTATTACGTAAATATATACCATCGTGTTCAGACGGTTATAATTATGTAATAGTATGTCTTCACTTTTGAAACATATACTGTGAATAAAAGAACCTTTCGGTTAGAAGTTGTACGATACGACTATGATGAATCATCATTACAAATATTACTTCACTCTCCGATGATAAAGACTAATTGAAAGAACAATGTTAATTTGTCACTGGTTTAGCGAAACGCACGGATAGCATAATACTGGCAATTACCATTTATAGAACATTTCATAGGATTTACTCAAGCACCATTATTCAGTTGGACTGCTCGATTAATAACAGGGCTCGTTAGTAATGAGTAGACATTAAGAGTGATTTCTATCCGTCATAATATATCCTCAACGGCCTCCATTTGAAGCGATTCGTAATTCAATTTAATAAACTTCGTCGAAAATTTCATGCTACTTATTTAACTCATTTTAAAAACGATAATAAGCTAGTATTAAAAAATAAACAAAAGTAAATCTTCAGTGAGACGTACCATTTATTTTGAATTTAAAAGAGGCAGAAGCAACCGTTTCTTTTCTGGCTCCTGGTCAGGTGGATAGGTTCGTGGGAATCGATCACAAGCGATTTTAGGCCCTGTAGGAGGGCCTAAAATCGCGCTTTGTGTTCCGTCGCGATTTTCTGGGAGTGTTTGTCTCGCAAGAGATGTAACTACCTTAGCGGCTGGCACAGACGGGCCACGGATATGTAGGAGAGCGTTCTCGTAACCCGTTTTTTAATCGGTGCAGGTCCGACATAAAACGCACTTGCCCCTGGAAGGACCAATGCCATTTCGTCAGCCTCATACCAAAACGGGATAGAAGACTATACTCCCCATACTAGACAACCTGTCGTTCCGTATAATATTTATAAAGTTCTGGCGTGGGAAAAAAGAATGCGAACTGCAGGCGTTACTATTGAAACTACATAATATATGCATTGAACTTGTATACTGCAGGTCAAGCCAGTGGAAAATAAATAACGAGTTCATACATAAATAATGTGGAAACGCCCGATTTCAGTAATAATTACCGGGCCGTAAATTGAGCCGCTTTTAAAGCAAACATTTATATTTTTACCACTAATGTAATAGTTTAATTACAATTCATATTTATTTCAAAATTAGTAGTTTATATGAAAAATGATCTCACATAATTACCTTCATCTTCATAAAAAAGATATTGTAAACTCAAAAATGTATTGTCATACAAAAGTTTAAAAATTAAATTCCGTTTGGAAATTAAAATTAAAATAAAGGCTTTTATGTTTTGAAATAAAATTGTACTTTTAAGATACTTTTATTAACATTTGAGTATATTCTAAGACTTAGTCTTCGTATGTAGTAAAGAAAGCAGGAGGAATAGATGTCGCACACGGTACCGGCTAGAAAAAATAAGTTTCTCCTCATGAGTTAAATTCAGTGATTTCACATGAAAAGACAGTTTGAAATAGCGTTCTGTAAGAGATAAGACCACGCATTGCTTATCTCCGCATCTCAACTGGATTTTCAAAGGTAAGCATTTTTCAGATTCAATCCTTTATAATCCTGCTTTTTCTCAAAGAACTTGGAGATTTCCTCCTTCCCACAAACAGTTTTTAACGATTTGTTAACATACTTTGAAAAGATCAAATCTAAAATAGACCAATAATAATAATAATAATAAGCAATACTCTCTTGTGTTTTCTTATGGACATAATTGGCTGTTTGGCTTATTTTTACTATTATACAGAGTATTTACTTAACAAAATTCTACAACAGTACAGAGAGAGTATTACAGTATGAATAACCTTATACATTGTTACATTTATGTATACTAATATATGTATAATATATAAGTCTATAGGGTCTATAATTTTAGTTTTTGTAAAATTTAATGATAAACATTCATAATAATATAACATAAACATTCATATAAAATTCTTGTCTGTCTATCCGTGTGTCACGATTTAACTTTATCTTGAATGTCTTGAATGATCATAACAAAAACGGTTTATAGTGAGAACACGTGATTGCGTATATGTATGTATGCACCATTATAATTTAATATCAGATTGACTGATATTAATAATTTGTATATAGGTTTTAATAAATTGGTTTATATATACATAGGTAGATTGGTATAGTAGTATGAAAATGTCATTGCGCAAATGATAGGCCATATTAAATATCGGTAAGCCTAGTCATAACAAAAAAGACATTATTTTGTATTTTCCTGGTAGCGATCATTCGAACGCGCGCGAAGCTGCTGGCAACATCTAACTAGTTACTTATAAAGATACAATCTGCATCGGAGAACATTGCTTTTAGATTAAAAGACAATTTCAAATACGTTCAGTTAACGTAAACGTTAATTTTATTTACTTCATAACAATGTTTAAAACAAATTCATACCAATTTATTTACGAATAGTTCGTTTAATTCCGATATTATTTTCGATACTGCGCGACATTTTGTTAATATTCTACAGTTCCTCTGATGTTGCGGATGTCCGTGGGTCGGATCTCTTAACGTTAAACGACCCCGTTGTTCGCTTGGACCCTTATTTTATAATAAATAGTAAAAAGTACCACAGATTAAAGTTGCTAAAGGTTAACTAAAGGTTTACTTAGCTGAGGTAAATAAACGTTGTCAAACACAAATTATCTCAAGTAATTTGAACACATTGTAAGAATTTGGAAAACAATAAATCAGTAGTATGTTATCTGGGAAACAATCATATAATTAGTAAATTATAAATTTAGCCGCTGAGTTAACAGCTACTTGTTTTAAATAAAATAAAATATTACGCGTGTACAATATTATCAGAATCCGGTTTCATGGTGTAAGTACACGCGTAATAAAAATGACATTGGTTATGACAACAAAAAAGTTATATCGATATCGGTTTTTGTATTGATTAACTTTCATTAACATACTAAAGACTGTTAAAAATAGTTTAATAATTTTCCAATTATTAAACTATTTTTAAGAGTCTTTAGTATTTTACTTAAAATACTTAAGGATTATTATAAAATTATCAGATGATAAAAAGAATTAAAATCTAAGTGAAAATAGTTTAACAGAATGTTCACTGATTTCTATTATAGTTGTTCGATCTAGCATAATTTTTAACTTTCTTCACAGTAAGGTTTTTGCATGAATAATTCAAAAATCACCTAGGCGATGCTGCGAGAGTGCTGCTAAAAGCTTTAAGGATAATAAAATATTTAAATGTAATTTTCGAACGTTGTACGATTTTTTTATAAGTGTATTAGTTTTTCTGCATCTATCAATTAGCTTAAAACAATTTTTAACAATGACTGCAACAATTATTTTGTGTCATTTTTGTTGACAACTCAATATATTTTTGGAAACTTTAATGTAAACAACTTAAATAAAGCAAATAAAAGTGGTAATAATGGCTCAAGAATACAAACGACATTGCTGTCTTTAGTCATTTTCCAGGTGGCACTATTCACGAGACGCGCAGAGGAACCTGCAGCAGTATGATGGAGACTCGCGACGTGGACAAGCTGGTTCTGGCGGCACACAGGCTGTTGGAGACCTCGAAGACGAAGTACTTCACAAGTCCTGCCGTCACAACCACCTGTCGGACCCCGTCACAGGCTGCCAGCCTTACGTCACTTAAATTTAAAGTCTTGGCTACTCAGAAGGCTTCTTATAATGCGAAAGAGTTTTTACGTCTAACGATACTGAAATTTGCCATTTAAAAGCCTTCATCATTGATTGTTCTTTGATTTAATTTTTAAAATTACTATACCATATTTGTTAGTTTCATATATCATATAAATGGTTAACTATCATTAAATTTGTATTTAAATTAAGCAGTTCTCACAATAGAGTTGAGTCAAAGATCCTAAGGTTCGTCCAAATTACGTATTCTAAGCCAATCCCCAATGCTTCTGTGCAGCTGTAATTTCGCCATCATCCAGCCCGAAACTTTTGGTATCTTCGTTTTATCTATCATCATTTTAGTGGCCAGCCCACAGTTTGTTCAACTATTTTCAAATATGCATCTTCTAAATATATTGTAAGCACCTCTGTGCGGATGTTCTGTGATCTATAGATTTCAATGCAGTCAAAGCTCTTACTACTACTTAATCGGGAAACTCTCCATAGCAAATTGTTGCAATCAAAAAAGAAAAATGTCGAGATAATTCATTCACCTCGTTAAGAGTAAGTTAAAATCTGTTGCTTGCTCGCAACGAATATGGGAAATAATAGATGACTATTGATTTGGTAGACCTTGTTATATAAATTTCTTTATGTGAGATTAATTCAAAGGATATAGAAGAACAATACAGTTAGAATAAGAGAATATCCTAAGTTTAGTTAAAATTAATTAATTTGGTTTTATGTATTAAGATATCGATAGGCATTTACAACTTAAACGTGATAGAGGAAGCTACTTTTGTTTATATAAAGAAACTTTCAAAGATACGGTCTGGTAGTATGAATTAAATCACTATTTATTTTTGTTGTGTTAAATAACTTTAAAAGTATTCATTAATTTCAAACGAACGAATGAAGGAAGATAAGCATTGTACTTCTTTACAATTTCCGTGAAAATGTAAGATTTAGGTCTGTCATTAAGACCATGCCCCAAAAACCGTACAGATATCCCACTAATTTATTACACAAAGAATGTAAGGTCCTTACTGTGCGCGGGTTGTTCATCCTTATAACAGTAACAAAAGCTCACAAGCTTTCATTGAATTTTCAAGATCGTCTTATCGATCAACAAAATCGTGTTTATTACTTACCTTCACGGCGAGTATTGACGTCCTTCGGTCAACGATTCAGCGAGTACAGGAATGCCAAGGGCATGAATAATAGAATAAAGTTTGCAATCTTAGAGATAGTATTACTACTTGTGTTAGGATCAATGTCAATCAGTTCTAATATTTTAGAACTAATACTCTCGAACTACAATTTGCTGTAAAGTTGTTCTAATTGATTGAAGATAAATAAATCTAAATCTTAGGAAATGTTTTTGAAGAAATTTCAAAAGATGTTTCACATTAAATAGAATGCGGTGGCGATGTAAAAAAACATGAAAAGAAAAATCGTAGTTTCCTCGCTGAACTCAAAGTTTCACTAATACTTGACATTAATGTATGTTAAATATATTATATATCGGATCGATGGATATTATAAACATGGAACGAGGGTTACTGTACAATGAGCCGTAAAACTGTTCCTAAACCAATCATCCGGGTGGCTAGCGGAAAGGTAACCTTCGATCCATCAACCAACTTGAAGTAGACTCTTGAAATCTCTAACATTTTATTACTATTGACATCTTACGACAAAATGATGTCCATCTGCTTTTGACAGTCTTCAAAAAACTGTTTTTGTAGAGCGAAGTGTAATTTGCCTTAGTAGAAAAGGGTGGTAAAAGGAAACAGGATTTGACGAGTAAGGTAAAGGTAGGTAACACATCTGCAACTCGCAAATTCTTTTTGCAGATATCTATGGGTAGCGGTTACTTACTAGTTGATGACCGCTTGCTCGTTTGCCACCACCCATTATATAAAAAATAATAATCAAATTCGTAATCTTCACCGAAGTGCCATAGCTTATATGATGTTATAATAATTTATTACTATAATCTTACAATCAGTCGGGACTTGTGGTTTTATTCTAAATTAACAATTTCTTGTTTCTTAATAAAATCAATACAATTGTTCATTAGTTACGTTAGAAATAGTTGATTTATTTGTCCGTTGAAAACTAAATGTTTGAAGCTGCACTGCGCTGGGCGGGGTCAGCTAAGGGTTAGCTAAGCCCAATGCACTCGACGTACCAACGTAACTAAATCAGGTTCCTAGTGAGATTCTCAGACTGATCCGATTATAAACTAAGCAACGGATTCTCTTTAAGACATTGTTTTTTCCCAGAGTAGTAATTGTTTCGATTGTTAGAGTAAAACTTAGCAATAAAGATTCAATAAGTTTTATTTTTTACTATTATGTTTTCTGACTTACTTGATCTGAGAATTGGGGATTCGATTTCCAAACACTTTTTACCAATGGGCATTTAATACAAGCATGGAAAACACAGCTTGATGTTATGTCACTGCAAGCTCCGGTATAGCAAAAAGATAAGAGAGAAAATTGGCTTGTGCTACAAAACTTTCTGAGAAAAACTTATAAGTATACTATAGATGTCGCCAGCAGCTTTGCACACATTCGTATATAAGGAATATAAAAAAAAAAAATTAAATGGTCTTTTTTGTTTAACATTGGGGTTATCATTATTATATTTCGATTTTCATTAACATCGGCTTTTAAGTTATATCATACAGACAAACAGTCAGAAAGAGTAAAATTATTAAATCTTTCGTGTGACATCAATAAATTATATTTAATTGACACATAATCCGAAGTTATTAAACGTGAATTAAGCCGTTTAATTTATTGCCTAAGTCATAAAGAAATTGTTCATATTTTTATATCGGGACGTACAGCAAACAGACAGACATATTTTTTATTAGTCTATTTTGTCCTTGCTACGTATATAACAAATATCATGAGGATCAGTCTAGCCATTTCAAAGTTAAATCGTGACGCACAGACAGACAGTCAAAAATAAAAAAGATAAAACACGGTAGATGTCAGTGAGGCATAAAATGAGTATTTATTTTAAAAATACAAAAAAAGGAAATCAACGAATCGAACTCTACAGATGTATGTTATTATAGATGTCACTTTTACTATGGGTTGTAAAATTTTTAAATGCATTTTCCAATTTGTATTGCATTTGGCATAAACATAAACAGGCATTGGATTTTAGAGAAAAAAAGGTGTGCGCCGTTTTACATTTGAACAAAGAGTTCAATTCATACGTTTTAAACGTGAAAAAATTGGAAGGTTTTAAAACGATTTTCAAACTTTACATGCAGGGTATGAAAACACTGGGTGCTTTCGAAGCGAACGAAATTTGCACAAGAATATTGAATGTTTCTGCATTTGCTCAGGATTCATCAAATGCTTACGTAAAACGTAACTTAAATTTTTAAATTTAAATTTTAAACTGCAAAATACTGTATATTTAAAAGTATAAAGAATTTAAGAATACTTTCCGTTCGTAAATCGTTTCAATCGAGTAAAACAGAAAAGTGAAAGAAATGAAATAAAAAAATAAATTAAATAAACCAGGAAGTATCCAAAAACAGAGGAATTGTCAGAGATTAGAGATTTACGGTCCTGGCACACTTCTCTGACTTCTACATCCATACATTACAGCATATATGCACTTCGGTTATGGATAACCAACACTACTATTTTGGTATGCAAGTATATTATCAAGTTATCCTACGAAAAATTTGTTTTTCTTTCATATAAAACTTTTTCAATTTTAAACCATTGATAACCATCTGGTTTAAACAACAATAGGATGTTTGAAGTTCTAAATAGAAAAGGGTGCAAAGGATGTTCAAAAATAAATAAAGTCTTAAAGTTTTGTGACAAAGGACGTAACGCATACGAGTTACAGAACAAATAAGTTTACCCTTGGAAATTTAGCGTAGACTGTTCATAATGCCTTACTTTAATCAATGTGCCTTACTTTAATTTAAATAATATTTAGATCCAACTAAACTTACTTTAACTGTAAAATACATTCATCCTTATTAAAATGACTAGAACAAAATCAAAGACCCTCATTGATTATAAATGTATTGATAATTTATGAAAATTATAATATATATCTTTAATAAAATAAAATATGAGCCGTTCAGTGCACACATCGATTAACTCCACTTTTTGAAAAATCTCAAATTTAAGTGTCAAAGTACTCAGTATAATCATAACTTTTTATATTTATAATAACTTCCCTGAATAATAAAGATTAACACCATTAAACGGCATTTTTTTGGCCATTGAATAATAAGTTATTTATTTCAAAAGCCATTTTGATTAACTCCATACTCTAATAATGTAAATCGTTTCAATAACGCAATTATATTATTAATTATTGGATTATCTGAAATATTAAAATTTTAAGTTTAAGTGAATAAAAGAAATAATTGTTTCTTTTATTCCGAACTGTGTTTTTAATTAAAAAAGAAGAGAAATTCAAATTGGCATCGGCGCATTAAACTTTTCATTGACCTTGTCCACTTTCCAGACGTTTCAAGCACTTTGCAGTGCTTGAAACGTCTGGAATTAAAATATTAACGTCATAAAACCCGTAAAACTATTTTAAGTTCAATGTGTACGTTAATTTAAGAACATTATTTTGACTTTTTTACTTCTGTTTAAAACTTTAGCACAATTTAGGGTAAATACGAGGGGTGATCCAAAAGTAATGATAATGAAAATAAAACACGGTAATTAAAGTTAAAATAATAATTTATTTTT
>DWLR01002808.1:0-14646 GCA_018246295.1 Papilio alexanor hazarajatica | reverse complement strand
AAAAAAAAAAAAAAAAAAAAAAAAAAAAAAAAAAAAAAAAAAAAAAAAAAAAAAAAAAAAAAAAAAAAAAAAAAAGTTACGCTAGCCTGGTTCTCAAGTTGAAGATTTGACTTCAGTGACACTTCAAATCGTGAATGATTATTTATTTATGTTATAAACAAACGAACTTCATATTCGGTTGGTGACATAGCTATCGATTTTTTTATTTATTTAGGAAACAATCATATTTTTAGTTACTTTCCGTTATCAAAATTTTCATACATAATATATATACATATACGAGTAGGTACTTACAGTTAATAAAAATTATTTTATATACACACAGACTTCGAGATAAATTAATTTATTCTATTTAATATATTTATTAGCCAAAAACGAAAAAAGGAAAAACGAATACAAAGAACAAAATAGGAACTTGAAACCTGTAATTTAAATAACTCTCACTTTTACCTCTAACCATTTAGAATTGCATTCTAGGAAAGTGTTTTCACGTTCTACATAATGTAGTTCGGGCAATCCAAGTAAACATAAAAGAACAATGGTTATGTACATATGGTTATCATTCATCATCATCCATCTCAGCCTATGATCGTCCACTGCTGGACATAGAGGCCTCCCCCATTGATCGCATCATTGGGGGAAATGTATTTGGAATGGAAATGTATATTATTGCCATTGTTCTTTTATTTTTCTCAAAGTAAAGAGGAAACAATTAACCTTGTATTAAGATAGGCTTGCCATCTATTTAACTTCACCATCAAATAATTTCAGCAATCTCTGTTTAGAAAAGATGTCCACAGTGTTTTCGGTTTTATGGTGCTAAGGAAAGCTTGACGTGTTGGGCTGAATTGAATTAGATTTAGAATGTAATAACCTCGGTGAAAAGTAGATACCGGTTATTATTTATAGTTTCAAAATGGAGTAGCAGATATTTTCGTAATAATCATGTGCTTATTAGGTATGGTGAAATGAAATTTCATTTCCGTTGAAATGAATTCGAAATATAAATTATTTGATTCATTAACTAATCTGCGATTGTTGTACTTTTTCTTGAGGCCGCCTAGATTTTTAATATTCCTATCCATGGTGTCATAAGCAGACATTTTTTGTAAATAAAACTTAAGAATATGGTGCTGATAAATAATTTAATTGGAAACTTCGGAAAGTATCATCTGTGGCTCACTTTTATTATTCTCGTTAATAAATTTGGCATTGGCTTACATCAAATGGCTATTATATTTTTGGCTCCACCGACGCAGTACACGTGCCCAGATAAGACCTCATCATGCTGTCAAAATCCTATTTATAATACAAGTCTATTTAAAAGAACAATTATAACAGAATGGAACTTGATTTGTAAAGATTCTTGGCTTAAGGATTTCACCCAGACAGTATTCCAGTTTGGTGTTCTCATTGGCAGTTTGTTATTTGGCGCCGCATCAGATAGGCAAGTTCGCTTGACTCTATTCTCTATTAAAAAGTCTCTTCTAATGTGATTGATTTTATTATTCAATGTATAATCACTAAGCGACAGGTTTTTTTACGACCATAAACTTATCGACGCCCCAATAATTTGCGTTGCAGATTTATGATTTACGTTATTATTGGTACATCATTGAATGCCACAAACCATAAAACGTATTTTCTTAAGAGCTTAATTTTAAGAATCAAAACAAGTGACTAGTGAGCTATATTTGATAAAAATCAAAATTATCGCTTTTTGAATTGTTCCATATATATTTTTGTTGTTGATGTGAATGTGGATGCGGTCGTTCGCGTGCCGCGGATACACCTGCAAACGACCACGTGGAGACTATCACGACAGCACGCTGTTTATGGACCTCTACCACAATCCTCGCAGTGCGTATAGCACACATTTGGAACCGTTAAATTGCGAGCGACTGCAGCGATCGAACGGATGCTGCATCCGCCGCCGTCGTAGTGCGAATGATAACTTTTTTTTCAGACTATTTTTGATTGCACGGCACACGGCTTCATCCGCATCCCCATTCACAGTATCCAGTACTACGTAGGTCGACTAATTTATTCAACTCAACTCCTCAACAACAACCTCACTCCTACTCTTCTTTTCTTAATTTATCTGCCCTATCGGCCCTACAGCAATCATCTGTAACTTATCTGATTATTGTAGATGTCCATGGGTAGATATGGTGACATAACATAAGCTAAAATTAATTGTTTAATTGCCATAATAGTCCATAAATATGTATTATTTTGCAGATATGGCAGAAGGAAAACTTTAATTTTTGCTGTAGTTATGGAATCGCTGACCGGTATTATTGCATCTTTTCTACCTGATTATTGGAGTTTCACAATAATAAGAATGCTACTGGGAATATCAGTTGGAGGTATAATGGTAATCGGCTTTGTTCTGCTCATGGAATACGTTGGAATTATGTACAGAGATGCGTTGTCAGCATTGTTTCATGTTCCATTCACTATGGGTCATATAGCACTTGCTCTCTTTGGATATTACATCAGAGATTACACGCATCTACAGTTGGCAATATCTGTAATAAATATGGTTCTTCTTTTCTATATTTGTGTATTACCGGAATCGCCTAGATGGCTCTTAGCTACGAATAAATCTTCCCAAGCGATAGCTTTAATGGAACGGGTCGCAAAATTGTTAGTTGAATAACTTTGTATTTGTATATTGAATTATCATTTATTTTCAAATATACAGACTGAAAACATGCAATTACTTATTTCAGCAATAATCTACCTATTGATGAGATACCTACTATGACTGAGTTATATCAAATGGAACATAAATCTGCTAGAATGAAGCGCGGTTCGATATTAGATTTATTCAGAACTCCTAATATGCGAAGAAACATTTTAATAATGGCATTTTTGTGGCTCGTTTGTAGCTACTGTTTCTATGGCGTTGCCCACTACATCAGCCATCTCACTGGAAGTATTTACACCAACGTCATTGCTAGTGGCAGCGTCTCGCTCTGCTCATGTTTTGTGTCCATACCACTTATTAAGTTTTTGAAAAGGAAAACTTTGGTAATTGCTTCGGAGTTAGCTAGCAGTGTATGCTTAATATTAATAGCATTCGTCCCACAGGGCACAATTTCAATTGTGCTGGGATGTGCGGGCGTATTCTTTACGTTCATGGTATTTATTGTAGTCTATTTATACTGTTCGGAAATGTTCCCTACAGTAGTGCGTAATGCTGCAATCGGTATATGTTCAATGATGGCTCGCGTGGGCTCGATGATTGCGCCATTCGTCGCCGGATTGAGACCCTTTGGCAAATGGTGTGCTCCGGTCGCTTTTGGAATCTTTCCGCTTATCTCCGCTATATTGTGTTTATTACTACCAGAAACAAAAGATTGCGAATTACCCATGACAATAGAAGAAGGCGAAGCTCTTGGTCGTAATCAAAATATGGAGCGGCAGAATGTTACCGTCACAGAAAGTTTAACATAATTTGTATCAGTCCGATATTTTATTTATGTGAAATGTAAATGTTCATGTAGACTTATTACTTTTATTTATTATAAATGAGGTTTTCTATACATTATATAATTCAAATTTTCATCTTTACTATAATTTACCTCAATAAAAGCGAAAATGAAATTGAATAATAATTCTAAAAGTAAAAATTTTTAGAAAGAACTTTAGAAAATCAAAATTCACGTATTTATTTCAATACCCATTAAAGTTTAATATAGAAAAGAGCTATATTAGAGATATTAAAGGTTTAGTGGGTCATATATGGTTTCTAATCCACTGACACATTTGTGGCTTCCCGTAGTCCTAAGTCAGTTTAAAAGTGTAGTCATGGCGTCAGGCGTGGCGATATGTGGGGCTTGGTATTATACAATTCTTTCTGGTAAGTTATTTAATTCTTACATACTTTTATAAAAACAACATACTTTATCCAAACAAAACCTGTTACTACGGAAAATTTGTGCACACTAGTTATCTTTGATCTTCTTTAATATATGGATTAGCTAATAATTATATTATTATTTGTGTTAAATTACTAATTTCGAGGTTAGAATTTGTTACAATTCCTTTAAAATTATTCGATGTTGTGGGTTTAGTTTGCAAATTTTTGAGGAGTAGAAAAAAGTAAATACAACCGTTACATTCGCAATGACTTGAACGATTATCTCCTTCCCAATCTGTTTCCGCTGTATGTCTTGTTGTGACAGTTTCTCTCATTCACAGAACAACATTAAACGCAGATGTAAAATTAGTGTACGTTCATATTTTTTTTACCGAACGTCTAAGATAGCGCTGGTCGCATTCAACGAGGTTCGTCATCTTCGTAAAAATTTGCTTAAATAATAATTTACGTTGTCTTTGATTTTTGTTACAGGGTTTTATGTACTTTATTGTCCTGTCATGTACTTAATGTTTCTAAATCATAGCTTATACAGAAAAGTTGTCGATGTTTTATTTTCACTATGGGAGCTCTACCCGGTGGTGAGTAGTCATATGATTTTGTATGGAATTAAAATAACGAATAGTATTTATTTAATCACAATATGCAAAATGCAATGACAATATTTTCACCCCCTTGTATTGTAAATTGTGTAAGGTACAAGGTAAATAATATTTAAGTATTTATGTAAAATAATATAATTGTTCATAAAATACTTTGACACTGACCAAGTACGACTGATTTTTTCTTTAGTTTGTTATACTTAACAAACAAACAAAAAACAGCTGTACTATCTGTATTTTTCTTTAGCTGGTATGCAGTCCAATAACGCGTCCAATATAAGAGCGGCTTAGCGGCTCTTAATTTACTGTACTACTCATATGGCGTCTCGCTTATATTCTATGAAGGAGCCTTGATTCCGCGAATAAAAATATTATACTTATTATTTTACGTCTTCTTTTTAGGACTCAAAAAGTAAATAGAATTAGTCTTAATATGTTGTGATGCAAAATATTAAGCAGTATTAAATTCTAACAACTATATAAATTACAAGAATTAGTCACAAATAACTTTTATAATCAATATTACCCACAAATAACTTTTCACTGTCGCGGGGTAAGCAGTTAGAATCGTCTGTACCTATAAAAATCCTTATATCATATTTCGTATTTTTTTGTCTACTCTGTACAAAGTTTTAAATAAATAAATAAATAAAAATTCTTCAGCAGTAGTAGTATTAAAATATTAATTTTCATTTTTAGGCTCTATTTCAGTGGTGTTACCGCACTCGTATACGTTGCTTTGGTGATTACGTGAATCCAAATGAAAGTACAATAATTGTTATGAATCATCGCACTCGTGTTGATTGGAACTATGTATGGCTGGCATTGTATCATGCCACAAATAAACCTATTTCCGCCGACCATGGAAATGAGAATATTGAAATTAAAGACAGCAACGACATGTTCGATTTTCTTTGCGGTGGCAAATCAAGAATTAAATTTGTTCTTAAGGATGAAATAAAAGTTGTACCTGGGATGGGTAAGTTAATTCTTATCTAATTTATTACGAGAAAGTGCATTGCAAGCTTCTCCAATCCGGTCATAATAATATAGTAACGGCCCGAGCCGAGGCTCTCGAGGGAGCCCTCGAGCTAAGTTACTCATAACGAGGCTTAAGCTAAGCGCCCTCTGCGCTCTACCGCCTCAAGCCCGGCATAACTGTAAATGCCTCCTCAAGGCAAACAGTGGCAAATCAGTCACAAAAAAAATTGCAAGCTTCAGACACACTAGTGACTTTGAGGGTAGAGGTTCTCTTCTTCCTCATTCATATCTCCTTGCACTCCATTGGCCAAATGATATTTATCGCATTAAAGATTTGATTGATTCATTATTATATAGACTGCTACTATTATTTTTTTTAAATAAAATTTCAGGTTGGATAATGCAATTAAATTACTTCCTTTACGTAAAGCGTAACTGGCAGGAGGATCAAGTGAATTTGTCACAATTTGTCGATTATTATAATAAGCTTCAGTGTACGAACCGTATAATACTGTTTCCCGAGGGTACTGACCTCAGCGAAGATAACAAACGTCGCAGTAGAAAATTCGCTGAGGCTAATAATTTACAGGTAAATTCATATTTAACTAAATATATTTTAAGAAAAATAAGGGGCACCCTAATGTGTAAAAGATTCCGAATTTTTAGACCCCAACTTACTAATTTATTGATTAAATATTTGCATTGCAGGTCTACGAGTATGTGCTACATCCGCGCACTAAGGGCTGGTTGGCGCTGTGCTCCCGCCTGCGCGGCTCCGGCCTGGCTGCAGTGTATGACGTCACTGTGGCTTACGACAACCCAGCCAATGAGCTCGATCTAATTCGCGGAAAATTGCCCCGGGATGTCTTCTTTCATTTTAAGCGGTAACAATTTCATACTTTTACACGCAGCAACTCATTATATACAGTTGTATTTTTATGTTTGTAGTCAAAATGTCCTTATGTTTCACTTACCCATTCCGTCGTTGTCGGATCAAGGGGGGTCTGAGGAGTTCACGCGCCAGTTTAGTTTAGATGGTTAAGTTAAATAAATATGGAAAATTCTAATGACGCTGAAGCTTAATTGTATTCCTCTAAAAGTAAGTAGAACCTATAGAACAGAAAAATTATCCAAAGAAATTTTAGATTGAGTTCGTCTAATTAATAGCGTAGGCTTTGCTTGAAAGTAACCACGTTATTCTTGAACATTACACAGAATGTAGTTATTCAAATACTGTTACACAGCCATCACACACCTAAAGTAAGACTAATAAATAACAATAATAACGCTTTCACTCAGATATTTAATTACAGATATTCCATCGAAGAAATCCCTATGACTGAGGATGCGAGCAAGGCGTGGCTAAATGAATGTTGGCAGAATAAAGAGAACAGTCTTAGGAAATTCCATACGGATGGTAATATTAAAGTTCTTATTACATTATGATCCCTTCAATGTACGCTTGTATTTGTGTTTGTATTCACACTATTCTTCACTGATTATTGTTACCTAGGCCGGAAACCCTCGCGGGTTCAATTTGTGCTACTGCAAAAGGTTAACAAAGGGTTCATCTTAGGAGTGGGGGAGTAGGCGGTGTTTAAAATCTTGGGTAGGTACGAAAAAACCAGAGACATAGAGATGTAGATGGATTGGATTATGAATGATTATTCATTGCAGGATTACCACAAGTATCGCCGCTAGGACTGATCCCTTATCAACCTTCATCCGTTGATTCCCGCAACATTGACCAGAATATCCATAACTTGGCATTAACTTAAAGTTATAATTTATTGAAATAATATCATTATATTTATATAATAATATTATGATGAATCGGTTGGCACGCTTGCCTTTCATGCCGCAGGTCGTTTTTCGGGGTTTGATTCCCACCCAGGACAAACATTTGTGTTCATTAACAAATCTGTTTGTCTTGTGTCTGGATGAAAAGACCACCGGAGGATAAACAGCAGCGTCCTTTTCATAGTACGGTGGAACATACTGCGATCGTCAACCCGCCTGCCAAGCGTGGCGATTATGGCACATTTGAGATGAATAAATGAAAAATGTAAATAAGAAAAAGATTTGATTGTTTGTTCTGGATAAACTCAATACGCAACTGAACTGATTTAAAACATTTTCACTATTAGAAAGTACTTCTATAAGCAAGTAACCAAATATTTTACTTAAGCTATTTTTTATTTTAATGCTTTAATATATCTCTATCTATCTACCTGAGCGAATCTGGTGCGGGTTGTTAGTACAACACATTTTACATACACAGGAGCCTTCTTAATACTATACGTACTTATACGTAAGCTGATGTAATATGTGTATATGATAAGATACAAGGAAGAATTGAATGGACAGAACATGTGAACCTGGTTTCTTATATAAACAGATAAAAAATGTCAAGATATATAGTTGACTGACAATATACAAAAAGATAAAAAGATATGAGCTCGATTAATAATCCAAATTTGTTGAATTTATATTACTATGTAATCGTCATGGCTCATTTCATACTGGCTTTTATAGTATCGATTGTATTTTGTGTATATTTGAGTTTGTGTAGTTGTTTGTATATACATCAAAAAATAACACTGACTGAAACTCCGGGAAAAAATACGAATCTAATGTCAACTCACACTTCAAAATCGGTGAAGCCGTGTAGGCTAGAGGTGACCTCTAGGGAACGGACTTCTTACCATCTTCTTTACTTCTACTTTTTACTGAGTCTATTCGATTCAAGAAGTTACGGACGAAGAAAAGGTGCTGCCCGTCCTCCGGTGGTCTTTACATTCAGACACAAGATAAATAGACATTTTCATGCGTACAAATGCTTGTCCTGGGTGGGAATCCAACCCACGACCACTACCAACCGCGCCAACCGGTCCGTCAATATTGTTGATTATATCTGGTTAATAATCAATCTACTAACCTTTGAGTTATTGGATGCTTGTTTAATACCCTTCTTTTGTTAATTAGGTGTTTTTATTGATGCCGTAACGGGCAATACGCCTAAGGAATACGCAGCAAGATCTCTAAGAAAAGCCAAATTGTGTTTCGTGTTTTGGACGTTTATTGATATCTTTTTCTTGTACGGAATTCTGAGCAGTGTTCTATTTCAGTTCTGGGTTGTATATCATAGCTTTCTCTTCATATTTGTCACCTGGTATTTTGGCGGTTTTCAAAATGTTCAATACAAAATTTTGGAAAAATTCATGTAGTATGTTACTTACTAGTCATTAGTTACGTCATTGATATGTTATCGTTAAGATGTACTACATAGATATACTTTCCTGTGAATTCTCGTTAATGCCAAATAGTGTGAACAAAACATTGTTTTTAAAATCAATAGTAATAAAATAATTATAATAAGTCTAAATTTGTTTGTTTTAATTTGTCAATTTAATTTCCGGTTATACTTATAAAATATGTCTGAAGTAAGCTTTGAGTTTTTTTTTTATTTCCAGTCTATAATGATTGGCTTATCCTACCGCGTTATTTGGCAGCCTCGTCTTCAGTCTATCCCCATCCGTTGTTCCTTCCGTATATCAACAAATATATTTCACCGTCCACGTTTGTTTTGGTAACACATCTGTAACAAGTTGTCGTCAAAACATCAACTTTTGCATGAAAATTTGCTTCTTTTTATATCAAAAATAAGTAGAGCAGTTGATTCCTATGGAGCGATTCGATCTGCCTAGATTGATTAAAAAATCTGTAAACACATGCATGATTATTTCATTTCATATTATCCCTGAATTTGATAAAATGTTTGCCTTATCAGGCAGGTGATATCTCACGCAGATCAGATAAGTTTCTTATTTATCCAAAGAGTAAACCTTATAGTTTTACTATGTAACAAATAATGCTGAATACGTTCACAGATGTTAAGCCAAAATATATATTGTTAACCTCTATTTATGTATTTTCATTTTTATATACAGATATCCGATGCACAGAATATGTCATAGTCTACGTGAGAAAATTTTAATAAACTTTATATTTCTTTAGGCATAGATGCAGGTTCAAAATAAAACGAGTAGATTTAACAATATGATTTTATTACGTTTTTGATATAAAAGTTATCGTAAGTTGCCAATAAAATGATTAGAACCGATGTTTAGCGACTAAGTGAATACAATAATAACTCGAACCGTTTTGTATTCCATATGCTTAAAAATATTAAATAAATAGTTATTTATTATCTGTCTGTTTACTAAAAGTCTGGCCCTAAAGCTGATAGCATCACAAAGATAACATCAGTCGTCAGTGCCATGAATGTTGTTGTCTTCCGCCCATATCTGAAAGAAATTATCGTTTGGTTTAAGTAGCTTTGAATAAGGAAACATACGTTAGTTAAATAATTTTCTAGGGAAAGGGCAAACTGAGTTTTATTTCTCTCCACATGTCTCTTGGCACTTGATCCATTTTTCGCCAGCCCTACTTTTCTTAAACTAAAAATACTCTTCTTCATCGGATGACGATTCTGAAGTCTTTCTCCTTTTTTCTTTTCCTTTCTTATTTTGTTTTACTTCAGCTTAACCTTAACCTGCTCAGCCTTCAAACGTTTTTATTTTTCATCATGTTTTTTCCTAACCGCCTCTTTCTCGGGGGTCTCTGTGTAATTGGCTGACTTTTTCATTCTATTGTTTTTCTTTGAGCAGCTTTCGGAAAAGGTCGAACAATTTCAATTGAAAAAGCTGGCGGAGTGGCTGTGGTTGAATCAGTCTCCTTCCTGAACACGGTCGATTTCAAGTAAAAGCACAGGCGACGTGGTTGAGGTTGGTGCTGAACTTCATTTATAATTGCAGTCGAAGATTGCCCTAATAAAGTATATGAAGGTGGCAGGTTTTCATTGTGGAGTCCAGGATTATTATCTACAGAATCAGGGTTTTGTGCGTTGTTTTCGCTATATGGTGTTGTAGGTGTTGAAGAAAATAAGAAGTCCCGCGTTTCTGGGCATATGAAAGCAAAAATATAAAAATAATATGTGTCACAACCGTACCCAACGCATAATTTCGAAAACAAACAATCGCCATGCAGTCATGGCGGTTGTTTGTTTTTGTACCAAGTAATTTTCGTAAAAGCTAATCAGTCGTAATTAACTACTAATATTCAACTCATAACAAAAAAATATATGATATAATCTATCTGTATACAAGTAACAGTCAATATTAAAAGAAATTAAACAAAAAACCATTACTTTTACTGTTAAAAAGCAATGTAGGCTCCTGCTTACGTTAGCGTCGCGCGCTGGCCGATTTAATTTGGGGAACGAGTTTTGACATCCATGCCGCTTCTTCATCCCTTTGCACTTTTTCCCGAATTCCGTATAGTTTTGCTGTTATGACGACTGTTACAGCCGTACCCTGGCACAACCGTACCCAGTCTACCCTACTTGTGTCATACTCGGGATTATTACAGGGACAGTAGTTTGTGCTGTTAGAAGCTCCTTCATCGAGGCACACTTAATCCTTTTTTGTCAAAATGTAAACTACATTTGTTAACTGAATAAATCACCCGGAGGTCGTCCAATGGGTATTAAAAATAATACCCACGTCTGGTATATTCTAAAACGACCGATAATATTCTCAATTGCATCTTCAGTAGTCATCAAATAAAAAAAAAACTTCTGTTAAGTTTTTTCCAGCGCTTCACTACTTCTCAGTATCTATTTTATTTAAACATAAAGGTTTAAAATGAAATCTCTACGATTTTTTTACTTTGATAATATTTTATCTTTATTTTGAGATAAAATAAATCTAGATGTACATAAAAAAACCGCATACACAGACATGTAACAACAATATGCGTCAAACAAATTAACAATTTAGCAGCATTAGCAGCGACTGTTGTACGAATGAGTCGCCTCGACCCTGACACTACTGCTACTATTTCACAGAATATAAACGTAAAACAAAAAAAGTTTATTTTAAAAGTGCCTATCATTTCCTCCTGTCCTTTTTCTTATTTACTCCCCATTCAAAAGGGCAATGTTTAGTAGAGTTCCTTGGCGGTATACCACATACAGAAAACATTCCTTGTTCCTTGTGACGAGCTAAACTCCGCACAAACAACCAATTGGTGTGATATCGATGTTTTGATAAAATAAAATATAATCTGTGCCGTATCTGCACTGTACCTTTGACTATTACCTGTCTTTGTTTTCCGCTATGGAAGTTTTACGACTTCTGCCATTCAGACGAAATCATTATGTATTTCTGAATACTCTATTGTTACAGTACTGACCGATCTTTTTTCGTCCTGACATTTAAAAGTACCATTCTATTGGTTTTTGTTTCTGCGTCGACGTCTGAAAGCGTACCAAACGTTCAAACGATTGACTCTTTTAAACTGGAATACCGCCTAGGAACCCAACTATAAGAATACAGAGACATAGTTCTGTCAAGGTATCTTAAATGAATGGCTAATAATTTTTTTTGTGACGGACTTGTCACTGTTTGCCTGGAGAAGGCATTTACAGTTTGATCGGGTTTGAGGTGGCAGAGCGCAGAGGGCACTTAGCCTAAACCTCTAAGCAGTAACTAAGCTCGAGGGCTCCCTCGGGAGTTTCGGCTCGGGCCGTTACTATATTATTAGCACCGGATTGGAGAATGGCTAATAATGACTGTACAGATATTTACTAAAAGGTTAGTGTCGGCCAATGTTCATGTCATTTGCGATAACTTGGTATCTGATAAGTAATTTCTCGTTGTCATACATATCGAACAAAAGATTTTTTTCGTCCCTATGCAGTTTGAATGTGACAAAAGGGTCATTTCAGAGCACCACAATTAAAATTATGGTATTCTCTTCGAAAAATAGGACACGCGAAGAAACATTTTACAGATCTATTTTAGTCACCAATACATTAACATTTTAAATTATTAATTCGTATAATAATTGATTTCATTAATATTTCACTAATTGTCGAGTTAAATTAAGCTCTTAAACCAAAAGATACATTAATGTAGGGATAACGAAATAACACACACATAACTTTTACTTCATCTTGTAAGTTTTTATTCGACTGTAAATTTCGTTCAATTATTTATTAACTTTGCAACAAAGTAGCTTGTAGCTAACAAAGTAACAATTGTTGTATCATTCAACTGTATTATTTCTTCGAGTTAGTCTGTAGGCGAAGTAACACGTTTTGAGAGATTGTATGATATTTATTAACCACTTTTATCTTATCTACGGCTTTTTATTTACATTTCTAAAAATGCGTTAACATATTTAACATTTTCAACATAAAAGAATTTGAAATACTGATTACAAGTGTCCTTTCGGTATTCTCTATTCTGCTAGTAAATGGAGTATATATCGCATCAATAACAAAATATTAACATCATTAAGAGAATATCGTATATACAATGCATTCAGAAATGGATGAACAACATTCACGTATTGGCCACAAAACTTTTTCATAAAATTACAGTTATATTACAAGACATTGATTACAAACATAATAAACATAGAATAATAAAATATGACGTTCTGAGGAGAAGATTTTTTCTCTTTAATATTTGTAAAAAATGTTATTTATTAATAAAATTAATCTTGTTTACAAAATGTATTACGTTTTTACTTTTCTCTTGGGCTGTTCAGTTTGTTCAATTGTATTAAGTAGTACTGTATCTTTAGTGTCAGGTAGTAAGGAGCACAGAAACCCTGCAGTTAAAGCCACTATGCTGAATATTGCAATCGATGCCCATTCTACACCTATGTTCACTACGAATGGTGCAGCGAAACCTCCAACTCTTGCGCTCATTGAAGCAAATCCTATCGCCGAATTTCTTACAACAGTTGGAAATACTTCCGATGTATATAAATATATTTGAATAAACGCCATGTACGCTCCCATTTGACCGACTACAGCAAACACTAAAGACAACGTGTACGCACCGCTTGGGATAAATATAAAGACAGTTAAACAAATTGCTGCCACTATAAAACTTGCTATCACTCCAACCTTTCTTTGAAGGAATAAACACGAAAGTATATTAAGAACCATTCCGGGCAAAAGAAAAATTCCTGAAAGCATTACATTAAAATAGAAATTCCCTTGAAGTCTACCGATATATTGGTTAATACCAAAAAATGTATGACCACAACAAAACCAGACGAGAGCTATGACAATTGTGTATATTCTTAATCTCGTTGTTTTAAATAAATCCAAATACGATCCGTGTGTTTCTTTGTCTTGCTTTGAAGAATCTTCTTCGATCTTTTCTATAATTGCCACAATACTTTCTGTAGGCCTATTATTCCTGAAATAAGAAATAGACAATTTTATTACTGTCACTTAACGAGAACTTTTTGTTTGTTACTTACATTCACTAAAAACAAGTTTTATATCTTTTTCAACCCCCTAGGAAAGATACGATTCAAAGTAAGAAGGATAGTACTTTGTTATAGCATGAGCTTATAGTTTTTTACACATATTAGATAAACGTTAATTTTTTTATCATTAATGATATGAATTTCAAAGTAAAAAGTTTTCAAATAAAATACCTTATCGCCTTACCATTTTGCAATCTTTTTTAAAACATTTATAGCTTCTTTCTTTTTCCCCATCGTGAGCAGCCAGCGTGGAGATTCTGGCAGTAGCCAATAATACATTATAACAAACACCCAGGGAACTGATGTCACTAATTGCAGATGTCGCCACTCTCGTACATGGTAAGCTATCACCGGCTGAACTATAGAGCCCGTAACGTATGCCATTTCCGTTAGTCCTGTCAAGTATGGTCTGAATGAAGTACCACTTAGCTCCACCATGAGAATGTAAGAGCAAAGCATCGTTCCTCCAACAGCGGTGCCGATCAGAAAGCGACATACGAGGAACATCCAAAACTTTGGTACTATCCCTGACAGTATTATAAATATCACATTAGTCACCAGTGCGGTCAAGGTTGTTATTTTACGGCCATATCTGAAATGAAAAAAAGTGTTGAACGTGTTAGATTCTTAGATAAGACACATGTTTGTTTTTGGTGTCTTGTAGATCCCAATGTACTTCTTAAATGCATGCTGCTATTTTTTTGCTCTGTTGGTCGGAGTATGTATGTCCGTTTCTTTTTATATTGTACAGTCAGTTGGGTTTCATCACCATCATCAGCCAGTATACGGTCCGCTGCTTTCCGCATATATATATATATATATATA
>DWLR01002807.1:0-14647 GCA_018246295.1 Papilio alexanor hazarajatica | reverse complement strand
TATATATATATATATATATAGTTATGAAGTAACAAACATAAAAAAAAATACAAGCTAATGGAGAGCCGTCTCGTTTTTCGAAGTCGATTAAAATTATCAATGCGATTCTTAAAATGACAATTTGTAGTATAGGCGGTGTTAAAAAGTAACTACATTTTGTTTGACTACATAATGTAGCCACGGGCTTAACCTAAGCTCAAATAGATCTCTCGAAATTGTACTCGTATAAAACTAGTAATTAATTTGAAATATCAATAAGCCCGGCTCCATGTAACCCTATGACACTTCGGAGAAGAATACGAAACGAATGACGCCTTACTCTTCAAAATTGGTCAAGCCGTTTAGAGTACAGGAGGTCACAATGGAACGAACATACATACAAATATACATTACCCTGATGTCAGTTGAGCAGTAACATACATTTTTTAAAGCTCATACTAAAATTCGTTCTCGTAAAAAAAATGCATTATATTTAATACATAACTTAATTTGTTTTCTCTCTTAGTAAAAGTTACGATTGATATATAGCGACAGGAATGACAACCAAGTAGCTTATAAGATAAAAAGAATTTGCTATATGAGAAAACGTTTAGCCTACATTATTGCCCAGTGACGTAGAGCTCGAAATACACATTGAAGCCCAGGACTTGCCCTAGTTAGACTGGGTCATGTTCTCTTGTACATATAATACTAAATCAAACGCTGGCTGTTATATTCTTCATATCACATCCTTCTTTATACCACAGTGCAAAGAAAATAATTTTAAATGAAGACACGATATGATACGTTAAAATATAAAGGAGTCGTTCAAAGGAAGTTGGGTTAATTATTAGATCGATTCAACCAATCATTATTTTTATCATTGAAGAATATTTAGGATGTTCGTTCATAACAATCAAATATTTAAATAAATAAAAAAACACTTAAAGCTCTCATTACGTAATTTTATTTCAATTTGTTACTACGTGGCGTTTTTCTTAATCTTAAAACTATGTTTACATCCCAATTACCTATGTAAGGACTAAGTTGATTTTAAAATTATTCATGCCGTTCACTTACTGTCAGTTTATAATACGCCTGGTATATGATTACAGGCTGATCGAATTCACAACTTGAATTTGATATATAAATTGAGTTAGAAGCTTGCACTAGTTAGATAGACTTCATAAAAGTGGAAGTAATCTAATCGCAAAACACGAAGAAGTTAGCCACTTTGCGGTTGTCTTTACATTTTAGACCTTCACCTATTTTTTGAGTCCAAAATGTGCATTTTGTTTTTGATTTAAACATGATTTTCTTGTGAAAAAAAGGATTAAAACAATCTGTCTGTCTACACACGAATAAACATTTACATAATCCAAAAGATTTTAAGGCGCGTTACCAACCTTTATTTCAAAAGGATGCGTAGGTTAGGAAAGAGGACGAAATTAGAAAAAAGAAACAAGTATTTTTTTTACTCATTGTTATTAATTTTGCGTACATAAATAAACTTAGAGAAAATAAATATTTGTAAACAATTTATCATAACATTTACTTGCAAAATCAAACTCATTAACTGATTATAAAAACAGAAATGAAAATGATTATCTTATATTTACGTGACCGAAACCTTTTTCATCGATAATGTGGATTGACAGGCTGTCTCGACCGTTCCGCGAAATCATATAATATTTAACAAATGCTTTGGCTGTCATGATTGTTTCCGCTTAAGTTTTCTGTTTTGAAAAATGGTGAAATTAAAATTGGTAAGCGTTATATGGCGATCAACTCTCATGAACATTTACAAGTCAATGGAACTGAAACCTAAAGGAAAAAAGATAAATACAAATAAAAGAAGAAGTAAGGTATATGTATGTATATCGCTTAAGCTTAAACGTGATACTGCCTGCAACAACATCTGACACCGAATGGTCCGGCTCCACTGGTGAAATGCCACTTCATATAAGACAAGCGTGAAATAGAAGTTGTATGCATTCCGTCTGATTGGTCGGGTGCCGGAGTCCCAATTCCAGTCTTGTTCTGCTTCTCACCCTTTTAGCGGTGAACTAAAGGCGTACATTATTTCGAACATATCACCAAAATAGGTGGGTTTGTGGTCAAATGGTAATTTATTCATTATTAGATTAGTGTTCCCATCACCAGTTACCTTAGAGAATCGTAGACGTGTCGCCGACATGATGCTGCTTTACGATATTTGCAGCGGTACTCTCGACTGTCCACAACTAACCCAACAGTTTATGAGCTTCCGCGTTCCAAAACCTCGCACCAAAGCTACTGAATTGTTTTACGTACCTTCAACGAAAACGAATTATGCACTGAACTCAGTTGCGAACAGAGTGCTGAATACGTATAACGTACGCTTTAACTGCCCTTTCTCTAATTTAAAACGAAAATTTAAAGGAACTGTCGTTGAAGCTTTGACTAAAGGCACTGCTCCGTCTTAGTAGTAAACACCACACATACACACATATACATAAAAAAATAAAAATCTGTAATGGCTTTATGTAAAGGAATTAATATCCGTGTATAATGTTCTATAAATAAGCTGTAGATTTTTGTAAATAAATAAATAAATAGATAGAAATTTATATATAGATTATATTATAGCATGATTATAAATTTTATATTGAAATTTTGATTATTAATCAACAAGGACGTTACCATCCGTTCAATTCTTCTCCTGTCTTACGACAGGGACACGAATTGATATTTTTAGTTTAATATTAATTCTCGACATCATAACAACATTGTTACTAGATATTTTAATACAGTAAAGTTATTTTCTATTGATTTAAGGTTGTAAATTTTATGGCTTGATAAAATTTAAGCAATAAAATTGGAGAACTTTTTAAAAATGACATTTCATTCGTAAGAACTGAAATTAAATCTACGGTTTTCAAATCACTGATTCGCATAGCCGCCGTGGCCTCTTTGTCAAACTATAACAAACCGTAATGTCATAAAACGCAGCGAGGACTTTATTTTATAGCAAACACTTTACGGCATTAATTTTGTTAAAATTTAATACAGGCAACTTTGTTACTGCTCTCGTTAAAATACAGATATAATAACTTAAGCTGTTATAATTTATACGGTGACAATCTGCGTTTCTTACTTTCATATTTGATTTTACTATAAATTGCTACTATGTATAAATGTTCATTTTTTTGTCTATCTGTTTATTAAATGTAGCCAACGCGTCTGTGACCCGAAAATGCTTGTTGCAGGTGCCTTTTGGTAGTGGTTAATTAGTTGACCGCTTGCCCTTTTACTACTTTTTGGATAAAAATGTGTGGGATAAGCCCACAACGAGATATTCTTAATCTAATTTCTACACATTTTATTTTCCTTCATCAAAACTATTACAGTAATTTGATTAACGAAAGAGGGATTGACTTTTTTTGCGTTTCTATTCTCTGCTTCTCATTTCGTTTGATGTAGTTTTCGAGGATATTCATAGAAAAGGTAAAGTAATTACTAAGATAAAATAGATTATTTATATCTTTTACAACAACTTCGTATTGAAACCGTTAGGTTGCCCTATTGTAAAATGTGGGAATTGTTTTTTAACACTTTTTTTTTGGTAAAAACACGATGAGAACCGCTAATATATGAATGTGTGTGCTTTAATCGGAGAAGTATTACAGCCTTATAGGTAATTGAATCAATAAAAATCTAAAGGTTTTTATTTTTCAACTATCAATAAGAAATAGTATGCATGCATTTGATAGATAACCATCGCTAGCCCTTAAAATCCACAACGACCAGTTGCAGATCTTTTACCAGTGTTTATTTTAGGACATTTAAAGAAAAAAGTTATGAGTATAAGATTGAGTTTAATTATGTGCTGTGTTAACAGGTGACAAAGCATTAGATTGGGTATGCGGCATTTCCTTTGTGAAACAATGATTTATCCTAATATTAGTGCGACCCATTCATGGAATCATCGTTGCGTGTCTCTATCTATAGTAACAAATAATAGTTAACTTAAAAAAACTAATCAATTGTGACTGATGTCATATCAATTATGAAACACCGGAGAAAAATACGGTTAATGACACCTCACTCTTTAAAAATCAATTGAGCCATTTAGGCTACAATAGGCCACAACGTAATAGACATAGATACATATGAACATTCATATTGTAACTAATGTTATTAAAGAATTAAAAATAAGTTATTTAATAATAATTTAATTATTATTTACAACCATATAAATAACCTTAAGAAAGATCTTTGCAAAATATAAATTGTAAAAACAATTTTATCAATTTAAAAATGCAATATATTTTGGTCCAAAAGGACGTTTAGACCGAGTTAAAAAAATAATTAAACATCATAAAAACATTTAATATACACACATAAATAACGTACAAAGACATTAACAAAGATTTAGAAACAATATAAAATTATACCAAGTTAAAATATTGTGATATAAGGCAGACGTAGGGAGTGAACACTCTAGAATTTTGGCTTACCTTAGACTATGTCTACTATCCTCACATATATGAGTCGGGAGGTCGAGACGACAACCGGCAACCGAATGAAGTCGGACGTCAATAGAACGATAGCGACTGATATCGAAGCAGTCCAAAGTTAAGTTTATAAATGAAGTTGTGAGGGGTGATGGTTACAATATGTTGAATAAAGAGAACTACTTTAATACACATTTTCCTTTTATTCAATTTCGAATAAGTTTACATTTCAACGTGTTAAAAGCTTCATTTGAATGATATGTGATTAATCTCGTAATCGATTGCGACCAGGGCAGTCATTGCAGTGTTGTGAATGTCTGCTCTGAGATAAAAGCAATCACTCATTTACCGTTTCCTGTTTCCATAGCGTATGATTTATCATTGCCTTAATATGTGATTTGATCGAAATACAAAAGCCGCAATGTATAGTAAGTTAAGTTGTTAATGTTAATAAGTTTTAATTTAAAATATATGAAATCAAACTTGATTTACATACAAATAATATTAAAGTTCGTATGATTAACCTTTTTCGAACCTTTTTATAGATCAAGTTGTAATGAAACTTTGTAGGATTTTTGGAGAACACCCATAACAGTTTCTCCTAGTCCAAATAAAACAATATGTGTAAAGTCTTTATCGTTTCTGAATTCGAATATGGTTTTTTTTAATTTTGTGGTAGCCGCATACTACTTTCTCTCTGTAGATACTACAATTTACTAAATGTAACAAAGTTAAAACAGTTTCAGCGCTAAAAATATTCCAAAGAATGACAATTTTAAAACAAAACTAAGTTTTGGCTCCATTCCAAAATCGTTGAGACGTATGAGAAACGGCAAATATGAAAATATCTTGTTTTAATTTTTTTTTCTCTCTAATTTTCATTTTTGTCAAATTAATGCGATTAAAAAGTATGAAGTAAAAAAAAGGTTTTTTTTAACTCTCATAGATTTAAATCCGTGATGCTCCTCAGTTACCTTCGTCACAATATCTCCTTTCTGAAAAAGCTATTATGGTTTAAATAAAAATGATCAAAATCTGATTAAACAGAGTAATTACACATCTGGATAAAACACAATTGAATGTCAATTATTAAACTTATTGATCGCTTTCTCTCTTATTGTCAGATCGTAGTAACTGTTGAAGACTTTATAAATAAGACATTTGCCTAGAAAATGGTCTGATTAAGAATTCTTAGAATTTTACAACATCTTCAGCATATCTAATAAACATAAAAACTATTGGACCTAGAAGCAGTTGTCTTGCATGAATATTGCCTGCCGTTAACGAGTACGGCTAACGTTTTTATCGTGATTCTTCAATGAATTATAAAGAAATCTCCAACTTAAACACACAATTTTTTTTCAAATCAGTCCAACTGTTGTGGGAGAGTACAGTCACATACACACGCGCAGAACTGCATTGGTAAAGATAAATATAAGTATAAATGCCTCATTTGAAACCCAATTAGGTGAGAATTAGAAAGAAAACACTAAGTACAACTGAACAGATTTATTATGAAATCCTCTGTCAATCTTACTAATATTAAAATTTGATGGTTGGATGGTTGTTACCAGATAACTCTGAAACGGTTCAACGGATCGAGATGAAATTTGGCACAGGGATAGAATATAGTCATAAAGCCGTAAAAACGTGGAGTTCCCGTGGGATGCTTTTGAATAAAATAGTTTTTAGTAAATTCCACGGGGACGAAGTCGCGGGAAATAGCCTAGTATTCAATATATTTTAGTTCGATAAAAAGTTGATAGTTCTTTCTGACCGTGATTATTCCATTTGAGTTTATATTGGGGGACAATAGAGGCTTTTATTATCTATTTTTTTTAAATGTTGGTAGAGTTTTCAAGACAAACTTATAGTGAACTTAAACTGAAAATTTGGTGACTTTATTAACCAAGGCGTAGTTGAGAACACCTGTAACCGACGAGCTAGTTAGAATAGATGAATGAATGAAAGAGCGAAAGAAATCCGTCCTCGCTCATACAACTAGGTTTTTGGTATCAGTGGTTAATTAGGTCTATACATTCGGAACGCTTCTATAACTCATCAATGTAACCAAAGTAGTAACCAATCCTTTTTATTTAGTTATTACATTTAATATTTTATTCGTTAATCAAGAATTAAAAAAATACACGAGAGCTCAGTCTATTATACACCAGAATCGAACCAATCTTAGCGAGTTAGCCTGCTGGTAAAATAATCCCAACGAAATCCGTCACGGTAAATAAAATTTTACGTCGGTATCTTATAAAAAATGAAAATTTAGTTTTAAAACTTTTTCGATGATTGTACAAGAATTAACGACGAATTAAAGCACCGTAAATAAAGTAGAGAATCAACGGTAGAGACCTTTTGCGTAAATCATTAGAATGCGGTTGCGGATTGGACGGTCATGAGAAATGAACACGGGTATTTTGGGTTAGACAAGTGCTTAATATATTGGTAGTGATTTTTATCAAACGGTCTACACGAAAATATTACATTTCACTTCTTTGAACCCAATACAAGGAAAAGAAGCCGTCGCTCATCATTTGATTCTTAGTAGTTAATTTAAAAAATCAATAAGCCCAACTAATGATCCTATGACACCTCACTCTTCAAAATCACAATGAGATGGACATACATAATTTAATATATACATACATACGAAGTTACAAACCCACGCAAAACGTTACTCTCTTGTCAGTCGAGCAAAAATTACACTTAAATGGGAGTTCCAATGTAATTATAAAACCATAATTACTTTAGGAAATGAATATAAATAATGAAAAAGATTAAAATATTTCCTTCAAAATTATGAAATATGCTTACCGAAATACACATAGAATTCCTGCATATGTAAATTGACATTAACGACGCATACATTTCTTTAATTTGTTATTGTTTAACTGATGTAAATAAAATTTATTACATTAGTTAAACTATGTTAAATATGAACTTTTAATATTTTATTAACTGAGATTAGTAAATACTAGTAATTATTTCTAGTAGTTAAAAATATAACTTAATGTTTAACACATAAATATAATACAGTACTCGTATAATATATTTGAAATGAAATAAATGACCTTAATTAAGCTAGCACGCAATCATTTGAAAAATTGCAATATTTTACGAAATTTTAATTTCTTGGTAATAGTGGAAAAACAAGATTATTCCTAGAAATACTTACAAATTTTTCAACGTTGAAATCTTTACACCTCCCCACAATAACACTTGTATCATATAGTAAGTTAATAAATATCAATTGAATTAATTTATAGCCAAATTACATTGATTATTCACAATATCACTGTCTCACAAGTTTTAAATTTACAATTTCATTTCGCGTATACGCTCCGTCAACGAAAGTTCGAATTATGCGCGCTTACACCTTGCTACGTCGTCTTTCCGCCACAAGTGTACTCCGACTGTGCGTAGAGGGTGCTACGACGCCCTCTAACGGACTATTTGAACTTCACAATAGTAGTACTAAAGCGTTAAATCGAACAAATATTCAGTATACCTTGAGCCCTTTTTAATTATAAATATCTTGCACGTTTTATCAATGTAAAATAAATATTACAATACATAATTACAAGCATTTCAATGTTTGTATTTATGTATATATTTACCCAAATGACAGCAAAAGATAAATAGCTGGACCGATTTTGAAGACTGAGATGTCATTCGGTTCGAGTCAATCGGATTTTTTTTTAAATTTCACTTGTTTCGTTTTCATATTTTAAAATATAAAAACATAATTGTGCAAAGACGAAGTTACAAGGATAACAAAGTACAAGGTCCATTTCGTATATTTGAAAGTGAAATACTTCGCAAAAAATATATTTTTATATTGGGAATAATATTCATGTTTTAATTACATTAAAATAAACAATAATTTTGCTCGTATCGCGTATTTGTCAAGGTTGCGGGAGTGCACTGGATGAGAGTGGCGAAGGACCGATCTTTGTGGCGATCAATGGGGAAGGCCTACGTCCAGCAGTGGACGAACATAGGCTGAGATGATGATGATGCGTATATGTAGAAGTGACAGAAATATAGTGTAAAATAGAAATATGTATAATCTATGTCGAATCGTACTCAATAAATTATTATAAAATTCATTAACTTTGAAGAGTTTTATATGTTCAATATCAAAACTCATTTTAAACGCAGCTGCATGCCATCAGTTCACAAATGCAGTGCAGGGCGTGGACGGAGCAAGTATGTGTTTATGTATTATCCAGATACGTGACCGAACCACCTGGTGAATGCAATCGTGGCTGAACCTCTGTATAAACAAAAAAGAAACATGTTGGGTGAAGTGTATGCATACAAATAGTTAAAAGGAATACTATATTTTATATTATATTTCCTCGTATGAAGATATTTTGAAGTCGAAACATATTTTCAAGGAGTTTCAGAGACCTAATATGTAATTATGTAAATGAAATATTTTTTTTTATAAATGGGACTGGTAAATTATAAAATATTGAACACATCATTGACATATTATCATGTCTGAAGAAACAAACTTATCGTTTCTTTGATAAACATCTTTTAAAGATATTACTGTGATTATTTTCAACCTATTTCTATTTTTTTTTTTATATAAGAAGGAGGAAAACGAGCAAACTGTCACTTAAGTGACCGCTAACCATAGACTTCTGCAACAAGCATTTGCGAGTTTCATATGCATTGCCTACATTTAACAGACAGAGGAGAACAGACAGTAAAATCAACATTTCCTTCTCCTATCCCCTTCCCCGTCACATACTGTTTCCCTTCCCAATCTTCTCTAACTAAAAAAGGTGGGAAGACGAAGAGGACTAAAATTAGGCCTCCGGCACTGCTCAGACGAAACGCTGAATAATTCTACTTCACGCCTTCTATTTCCTTCTATTATCTTTCATTCTAACTTAAAGTTTAAGTAAGGTAATAACGCAAGCATAATATTAATTCACTACACATTTACTTACAGCTTATAATACGCCTAATAAAATTATAAACTAACGAACTTTACAATCAATCGTTGACATATACACGAAGTAATTACAATGAAATCTTAATGAAAAATATAATTTTGTTAAATTGTGTACACAAATGTCGCACAGAAAATGTTCTTCCGGCGGTTGTTGAGATACTCTGAAACTTTTATCACTGCTAATGCACTAGGAACTTTGTGGTACTCAAAGTTTGTTGTGCGGAAGTGTATATTACGTTACGTTTACATAATGTAACTTTAAATTTAATTAAATTTAACTTTAATAGTACGATATGACACTCTACTATGTTCAATTCAATCTATCATTTTAAATCTCGTCTGAAATTTTAGTCATTTTATGGAATACTTTAAGTAGATAAGTAGAAGTAATTGAATCAAAAAACCAAAAACGCCGACTCACATGACACTCCAGCCAGAATACAAATATATCTTTTGTCAAAATCGATAAAGCTGTCAAGGCTACAGGAGGTTACAACGGAACGAACATACATACATACAAACGTACTGTTACATCCCTGATTACTATATTACTATATTCCTATGACAGCATTATTCTATGTATAAAACGACGGATCGCCTGTGAGTCAGGTCAGTTCGAGCCAGTCTGTCATAAGAGCCGCTCCGCGCGGCCAGGTCCTTAGAGACCTCTATTTGTTTTTCTATATCTTATTCTCTGTATCCTAGTTTGTGTGTCACTGTATTTTAAATAAATCATAATTCTTTTAAGTTGTGTTTTTTTTTAAAAACACAATCTCCAATCTCGTCGTAACAGTACGTAAAATATTATCCTCCTCCTGGGTTAGTCGAGTAAAAAGAAGGAAGCTGTTTTTTTTTTTAATTTTTAAGTTAAACTTTGTAATTGTTGAATTGACATTTTTTCAGGATATAATTTTGCTTTTTACCAAGGTTAGAGAATACTACAAGGATCACTCTTTTTTATTTATCTGTTTACCCGTGAGAAGCTAGGGCAGATTGTGTTTAATTAATTATATAATTATATACACATTAAACTTAAAGGTTTATAAATAAAAAAAATGATTGATTATTTATTATTTATGATATAGTGGGAAAGCAGAATGTTATATTTAGTTAACTGGACTATTAACAACAAGGAACAACTAACTATAACATTAATTTCGTGTGACTGTGATGGATGTACTGATTATGTGGGGCGCAACATTACGAGATAATTGGCAATTGTGTGTAAAAGGATTATATGGCTCTATTATATTAGAAACTGGCAACACGCCTCAGCTTCACTAGTGTAGATAGATAGCTTAAGCTACTCGCTGATACTTATTCCCTTCCCCATTTTCCCACGTTTAAGTAGGGTCGGCACAACACGTTTCCTTCTTCCATGCCCTTCCATTAGTCGTCATCTCAGTAGTCACTCCTTTCTTGCCCATGTCATCTTACACGCAGTCCATCCATCTTTTCTTAGGTTCTCAATAATTCATAATTTTCCAAAATTTTCTAGTTGAAAAAAGCGTTAATGTAATTGTAAGCGTAATTTACTGTCATTGTAAATTAGTGAATTTACACAACGTTCCCCTCTCATGCAATAGTACCTGATATTGATATTGCAAATAAGAATTATCATACAAAACAGTAAACATTTTCATCTGTAGGCCAAAGGCATCTGAATTACAAATTATTAAGCAAAGTCGAGGAAAAAAAATAGTCTATTTTAATTAACTAAAGTAATAGGAAAATACGAAATAACTTTCCTACACTTTCTTCCTTAACACACAAAAGAAAATTATTTCAAATGAAATGTCCTAAAATAAGCAACTTTACTAAAATAAGGAATTTTATTAAAATAAGCAACTTTCCTAAAATAAGACATTTTCCTAAAATAAGTAACTTTCCTAAAATAAGTAATTTTCCTAAACATGTTGTGAAAATAGCTAAAAGAATTTATATCAATACTTAAGACAATTTTAAGCATGCTTAAGCATAGAAAGAAGAAAGAGAAATTAAACTAATTTAATAATACTTTCTACCATAATTTGTGAGATTTTTTTTTTATTTTAAGATTTTTAATTTATTTGTATTACTTTCCACTACCTTGACAGTAGTGACATAATCTGTAAAGAAATTAAATTAATACAATTGTAGGAGCCATTAGAAGGAAGTAAATGTGCTGTGAGAGGTTTTATTGCTCTATTTGTAGTCTTGCTGCTCACTTAATGTCCATAAACTTTACGCAAATGTAAGTAATCAAGCCGGAAACTACTCTGTACTTGTGTAATTGTAGTTTCTTCCGTATTTACGTTTGATAAAATATTGAACATTACTTTTCATTCTTTGTGTTGCTTTACTTTGATAGTAATTTACTTGATTGATTCTTACGATTGCTGATTTCTACTATACGATAACGTTAATATGTAGTTGTATATAATTTATTATATCGTACTGTAACAATAGTATTACACAAGAAATATTATAGTATCTTTCGAATATTTTCACTTTATTATTTTTAGCCTTTATTATTAACCCTTAATAATAGATACAACATGTCATGTATTTACTTGTCAGTGTACCACAGCCAATGCCACAGATCTGCTAATTTGTTTATTGTCTGTTTATGATTAATCCAAAAATAATAAACATGTCAAAGTATTATTTATATCATCTCCATCGTTTACTAATCGTAAACGTATGAACATTTCATATCGTAATACTATTTAAAAATATCTTTCGCAACTCAAAGTGGTAGGCAGAGACTATGTATTTTCTTTCGCCATCATGGAAAACCTCTTGCGTCTTCTACATCCATACATACATATATATCCTTATGCTGGACGAGTTAGGTTATTCTTAATTTCATCCTTCTTTAGTATTTAAATAATCTGACCAATATTAGTTTATTTAAGATGTCTTCTGAGTTCTAAGGAGTCTACTAACATTTTTATTTACAAACCTGAGCAGCAGTTAAAAACCAAAAAATATATTTTTTTTTTATAAAGTTCACGTCTACCGTACACTTTTGTTTTTCCCTATTGGAAACAAATGGTTTTAATTTGTTTAATTAAGAATGCAAAGGAACTTTAATTATTCTTCTTGTTTAACCTATTGCTAACAGTAAGAAGATTTATAGACTGAATTAAAATTTTAATTGGAGTATAAGAGTTTTTGTTGTGATTGTAATTAAAAATGAATGTTTCTTGAAATAACTGATCTATGTGATGTTTAATGTCAATAAATGGAGTGTATTTTATGTAAGAAAAACTAACAAACGAATTTTTAATCGTCTCAAATTTAGTAAAAAGTATTGTAACAGTAAACACGAAATATGTACTTTTAAGCTATTCTTCTTGTCTTTTCCTTAAAAAAGGTTACAATTATGATACACTAGCGATATGCCCCGACATTGTTTTCTATCATCATTTCTTATCAGCTCAGACTATAGCGTTTTTTCCATCAATTATTGTCATATTTTGTCGATTTACACACAAAACCTTAATTAATATCTGAACTATCCCCATACATCTCTCCGTCTATTGGTAAACCGTGTAAAAATCCATCTAGTATTTTTTTGAATTTATCGCATTAAATTAGAAAACAGGCCTCAAGGGATTTTGAAACTATTCCACTAGAATATCAAAGGAAATCTAACAAGCGATTTTAAATGCATTACGGACTGTAGGACTGTATCACTTGTTTCAAAGTTTGTAAAAGGAATCGAAAACTTGGTCAAGCAACTTCAGCTATATTAGTTCTGGATGGTAGGGTTTTACGAGATCCATACTAATAATATAATTTCAAATGGATGAATTTTTTATTTTTATACAAAAAAGTGGCAAACAAGCAAGCGGTTACCTAAATGACCACTTGCCAAGATATTTGCAACAAACATTTGTAAGTTAAAGATGCGTTGATAGAATAGACCCTTTAGAAAAATTTACATTTCTTTCTCCTATCCATCCCCTCCCCTGTCAAATCCTCTTAAGAGGGAAGAGGACTAAAATTAGGCCTCCGGCACGTTATTCCTCAGACGACACGCAGAAAACTTCTACTTCATGCCTGTCTTCTGTGGTGAGGTTGAGGTGCAACAGATGTTACTGTTGCGGACTCTACCACTGTTAAATTACTAGTTTTAGCTTACTATCTAAAACTATGTACGGTGTATTTTATAGTAGCCTAAAGATTTTTTTTTTAAATAAAATACTATCACTGACTTTTTTATTGGTAGTATAGCAAAGAAAATGTATGTTGGCGCAACCATGGATTGAATTAATAGCTGTGCGAATTCAATTCAACTCAAATCATAATATTCAGTATAGAGAATTGAGTTTACGCCTCAACACTTTAATAAACTTTAATGAATTTGTTGTAAAAATAGATTAGATATATAGGAAGCGCAATTTGTTGTCAAATTTAAACTTCAAAATGACATCGAAGATTAAATTTGTAAGGATAAAAGTAGGGTTTGTGATCAGTAAAATAGCAGTAAATTTTTTTAACAAGTATTAAAACAGGGTTGCACTTTTATATAAGCGAATTTAAATTCTATTTCATTTAAATTTATTTATATTTTAAATAAACATTAAGTTATATGACTTTAGCTTATGATATGAAACGTAAAACCGCTTGAAAATGTTTTTTTAATTCTTAGTATTTAAATTACTTTTAAATAAATACACCCGTTTTTGAGTTTCAGACCGAACAACACTTTAATGCGGCGCCCTGCTACCGTTCAACTATTTACAAGAAAAATAAAACACACACACACACGAAAAATTTTAAAGATGTATAAAAAATAGTGTGTAGTACATATAACAATTAGGAAACGAAATATACATTTACAAATTAAACGGAAAAAAGGAATAAATAATTAATAAAAAATATACGTAAATAGATATTTAACACGTAGATGATTTAAAAAATGGTGAAATACCACTACCTCACAGAAAACAGGCGTGAAGTGGAAGTAGTTCCGCGTTTCGTCAGATGAGTGAGGTGCCGGAGGCCGATCCCCCCCTCCCCTTTATGGCAGCATGTCAGTGGGATTTAAAGAGAGTTTACCCCAGGGGGGTACCAGAACCACCGGTTTTGGAGAATCCCCCTCCGCGCGTTTGCGCCCAGACACTCCCCCCGGTGTACGGGCGTAAGCGCGCGGGTTGCCCTGCGTATTCTGGGGAGGGCACAATTCCGCTCGCTGTTACAG
>DWLR01002806.1:0-14649 GCA_018246295.1 Papilio alexanor hazarajatica | reverse complement strand
TTTCAAGTGCCCCGAGATACAGCGCACGTAGGCCTGTAAACTTTGAATGGAAACGGCGTGTCCGCTCTCACACTTCGTATGGAACTCGATCGTACCTTTCGGTGTAATGAGGTGTGGGGGATTTGAATTTCGCGCCCGCGTCTTTTAACAGACAATCCATTTCGATCTTGAGATGTTGACGTTCTTAATATCCCCTTGAAATTATTGTGAACACAATTGTATTTACTTGATAACGTATTATATTAAATACGACTCTCACTTTGTTTTGATATAATCTACCAAAAATACTGGCTACATTTTCTAGCCTTTAAACTAAATTTTAAATTAACTTAAATTTATTTACGGATCCAGTGCCTTTGTTATTTATATGTAGCGGTTCAATGGTGTCTTGGTTAAATTTTATGTATCGTTATGCCTTCGTCTTCACAATAAAATGGTATTTATATTATAAGACACTGATATTGAGGCAAAAGGTTAATTTGTAACTTTCCTGCAAGGTGGATGAAATTCGCGATGTTGTTTGCAATAGATTTTGAGTAATGTGTGCACTATAACACACATTACTCAAAATCTATTGATTCGTCACGCCATTTCTTACAAATCTCTTTGCTTCGTCTAAAATGCGTACAAAATGTTTTTGGAAATACAAGTTTTTTGTAGCCCGATTTAAATATGCTTTTTAGAGAATGATAATTGAAGTATTTGTTAAGCGAATGAATGCACTTTCCAATGTTATTTTCCATCTCTATATACTAGCTATACCGAATGGTGCATTTATTATATTAATAAAACGCAAATAGAATTAAACACGACCCCCTAATTTTTGTCTTGAATCAAATATAAAATTATTTTATTGCTCTTTACAAAGTACCTATTAACCATTAATGTTTCATTGTGTAAATGGCAGTCATTAGTATTGTTTCAGAGCATTTTACTTAGTAGCAAGATGTTTTATTTTTGCTGTCCCTACTACTTACGTGTTAACCAATCTAAAATAGAATTTAACATAGAATAGAGTAAATGCTTTTAATCTACATTTGCGTCTCTCGGATATAGAAAGTCGGCACCCGGAGAACAATCCAGATATAATGTACAAGATAGATTCAAGATTTCTTAAACCAACGTCACTAAATTGACTTGAGGAATAACTGACGATATGACCTAATTTGTGTAATTTTTTATTTGAACATGGTAAGGTGAATTAAAAGTGTCATTGAAAATTTGCAGTCAATGTCGAAGATGGTACAGTTTAAATTACTGAAGTCTTTAACAACATAGTTTAAAATTCGGTATACTTACATTTAAACTTGGAATGGAATAACAATTAACATGAGTACGGTGAAACTTATAAATGTTAATGGCGGCCGAAGGCGGTTCCAATTATTGATTTTTAACCTACACGTATCTGAATAGAATACGATAAATTGGATTTCTATGACTTACAATCTCTTGAAGTTTCAAATTAATTTTCTATTAATCGAATTATTTTAAATTAATTAAGTTAATTATTAAAAGTTAATTGTTAATATTAATTTAAGTAATTTAAGTTAATTATTAATCTTAAAATTTCGCTATTATTATCAAATTCCTTTTTACAGATTAAAGAAGAATCCCTTTGTTTTGTATAATCAAAGGAATATTAATCGCTGAACTCAGCCAATGATCGAATATTTTCTAGTATCGAATCAATCGAATATATTGTGTTAAAACAGTATTTTCATTAGAAATTAATGAGAGTCTTCCTGTTATAGAAAACTGACCGGCATATAAAGTGGCATAAAATAAAAATTAGTTTTCTACGGTGGCATTAAAAACTTTAATTCGCTATATCGTCTGATAACAACCAAACCAGAAGATCCTTTTAAAATTGATTGAAGCGTTATACTGTTACTTCCAATATTTCGATTTTAAACCTTGGCTCGTTTATCCAAAAACTTTATTGAGATGTTATTTAAGAAGAATGGCGCAGACAAGGTCATCGCAGCGTATATTCCTCGTGCCAAAATGGCTTTGTGAATTTTAAATAGGCCGACACGGTTCGCGTGTCCAGTAATTTTGATAATGGCCGTGCGGGGGCGCTCCGGCGCATACTCTCTGAGATAAATGAGATAACAGGAGACGACCGCCGGCCGCCGGGCCGTGGTATTCAGCCTCCGTACACTCGGTGCCTTAAAGTCGAAGGGGAGGAAGGGGAGAAATCCCCTTTGGGTCTGTGGGTTCGGGCCCACCCTCCTAGTGCGTGAGCGTTGATATTACGTTCCGTTTGTCGTGGGCCGTGCCATAGCGTTCAATACTAACTAAATTCGGGTTTGTTTTCATTTCCATTACCGGCGAACGTTCCTACAGTGTACACATGCCGCCGGCGCGATGGGCGAAAGTGTTTACTTAATTCATTTAAATTCGTTTTTATTAATAATTCAAATTTTATTGCATTATGATATAAATTTATATTGCCGTTTGTTATACGATTAACAGGTTTAACATCGAATTCGAACCAACTAGCACCAATGCGCTCTACATTTTTTATAAAACAAACAATTTAAACATTGTTTAAATGGCTTACTGTGATGATTAATTTCTTTAGATAAGATGGTGTTTATGGCTGAACTATAATTTTCTTGATTTACTTATTGTCCTAATTTCTCGATGTGGGGCAGAAATTGTACTCGCTCATGTGCCGCCATCTGTATAAATATATGTGATTTTATTTCAAGATCTACTTATTAATAAGGACTTGAAATTTAAGTAATGTAAGCGGTAAGCGAAAGACTACCGCATGGAAGGCAACTATGCTGACCATAGCCTGGTCACAGTGATCCATAGCCAAGCTACACGCAAAATACGCGCTGGTCGTGGAGTTAGACCAGAGCTAGGCGTAACCCGTGATACAAAATTAGCTTCAAGAATATCTATCGTTTATATTCTTTCTCCTCTCAGTTACCTACAAAATGTTTCGAATTTAGGAATTAAAGCGGTAAAATAGTGATGTTAATTTTTAGCTTTTTATTTATATGAAATTTCCAATGGAATCGCATTCTTTCATATATGAGAGGTATGTTTTGAGTTCCATATTAGTTCATAGTGCTGTTAGTTGTTTGCGTTCAAATTTTAAGTGATAACTGTTTTACCTCCTGCTATGCGGCAAATGAAGGTATCGGTTAAAAATTATGAACCTTGTGAAGTTTTTTTTTTAGTATAGAATGATTCCTCTCGATTTATTGGATTGTTTTACATGGGTAATAATTAACTTCAAAACTTATTTATATGTTTGAATCTGTTAAATGTACTTTTATGAAAAAAACACACACACATACTCTAACTTTACAAGGTTAGAGTATGTGTGTGTCTAAGCTATAGCTTAGAGTGCGTTTCCTGTTGTGAGGAAAATATACTGGAAAACATGTCATAACAATCGGAGTGTTAAATATAATATAATACATTTTGATAATATTCTTAATGAATTGAATAATTGTACCCATAACACAGAAAAATCAGATCATCTCCTCTACTAACATTAACAATAATTATGATTTTTTTTTTTATTAAAAAAACTATTGCCTTGAATTGTGAAACATAGTTTAGGCCCTTTTCTCGATAACTTTTTTTTTTGTCAATATCAATCTTGTATTTTAATAAGCATATAATTTAATATCATTTGAAACATTATGAATTTCCTTAACTAAGCATCTCAACAGTTATGTGATAACGGAGCTCCTGCAAAGCGACCTGCACAAGATCATCGTGTCGCCGCAACACCTCTCCGCCGACCACATCAAAGTCTTCCTCTACCAGATACTGAGAGGTGAGTACATACCCCCATACCCCTACTCCCCCCCCATGACTGCCTCGCTCTTTGGGTTACTTTAATCAAACGCTTTGGCGAATGTACTCACAAATTTACAAGCCCGTGCGCACGCAAGGACTATCTTTTCTTTGGTACTTTTTTAACATTAGTTTTATATGTTTTTAATATTATTTATGTTTGCTATGTTTCCTGTGTTTGATTATTTTGTTGTGTAAAAAGTATTTTTCAACGAGCTTTACAAGGTCGTGTATACGATTGCGACCGAGATTTTGTGTTATTTTATAAACATCAGCAAAGTTTGGTTTCGTGTCAAGTTGGATTTGATTTGATTTCATCGGTCTGATTAGCTTTATGCCATACTTTGGGAACGGGTCAGACCTGAAGTCAAAGTTTTTTTAATAAAATAAATAATGAAATCTATGTTGTAGGAGCATTTTTAATTATGTTTCTATACAACATATTATAATAAGCAAACTTGAAAGATATAAACTTAAAAGTATGCCTTATTAAGCCATTTAAGGTGTCTTCGCGCTCACTCATAGCAAACATGTCCACTATCCATCTCTCTCATCATTTTGCCGTAAAATTAAGAAGAACCTACCAAGAGCTTGTGCGAATAAAAAAACATTTGAACTGAGTAAAATGGGTTAGCAAAAATCGGGTTACTTGAGGTTTTTATTTTTTTACTCGTTTTTTATTTAGTATGAAACAAGTATTATACCATTTTACAATCCTTATTAAATGCGCGAACTTTTAATGGCCAAGGTACTTTGGTACATTTTTTTTAAAGGTGGGCCTTTCAAAGTCGACAAATTTTTAAAATTTTAAATTCATAGTTTAACAAATAGTCTTAATCTTAATTCTAGAAAACTTGGGGCAATTGTGTCATTATTTTTGACTGTGGTTCTAGAAATGTTATTTAGGGTTACGGTTCCAAAGTTTAAATGAACAAAAATAAAAAAATTAACCACAATAACCGAAAAATGGTTACAGTTTGACCAAATTTCTAGGTTTTTTTTAAATGCCCATAATTTTCAAACTACATGGGATAGATTTTTTTTCTGATTTTTCTCATGATGGTTACAATTAATCCTGTCACCCGATTTCGACTTGACGTTGAGTTCTGGGACACCCTGTATATATCGCATAGGTATATATATGTACGTCACATGTTACGCGTCCTTTGACTCATCAATTGTCTTAATCTTTGTTTTCGAGCATATTGTGTCCGCAGACATAAAAACATTGGCGAAAGCTTCATATCAGAGATGAAAGTAGTTATATCGTTTATTCTTCTCTCGGAGCTCAGCTTTTATGATATGGAGGCGGTTTAATGGTCAAACTAATGGATAATACGGGAAGTTGCTTATACACTGGGGAAAGTTTTCCCATTACATTTACTATATCTGGCTTAAATGAGATTTTTATCAAGTTATAATCTTAAATACTGGTTGACACTAATAGTTGAGTGTTTGGGAGCCTCTAAACCTCGGATCCTAGATTGAATCCATCTCCTGGAATTGTAATTGTACAAAAATAAATCAGGGGCACAATAAAACCGTACCTAGACAGTTAATTGGTTAAAAGGTGCCAATAACTTTCAAAGTTATGTTTGATAAAGATTACGTTGGCCGCTAAGACAGCGTCCAACTCTGTATTCATACCAAGGTCATCAAACCTTGTCTAACCAAATTTATCAACTATTATCTTACCAAAAAGTTTTGCTAACCTTGTATTTATTTATCTTATAGTTTATTTATTCAAAGATATGTACTGAGGACTGAGATTGGAACCTCTGTCCTTTATGTTGTAAGTCAGATGTACTTAGAGGCACAAGACTACTGAGGTACTAATCAATAATCGCTTCAAAATTTTCTTGGCATGGTAAAGTAAGTTTACTAATTCAAACAATAAGGAAAACGTATTAATTTATTTTTTAATTTAAGAACCGTCGTTTAAAAAAATGCTTTTAATTCGCATGTTGAATGGGGGCTTGACATTTTTATAATCAGAGAAATAGGTATGCCTTTTATGAAGCAGGGTTAGGCAGGTAAGCGGGCCGGAGAGGGCACGTCTATAAATTTCAGTTTAAAACAAACTTGGCGGTCTTGGGCACATTCAGAGGAAACGCCGTGCCTTTAAATTGCGTTCCCCTCTATCCACATAAGGCTGCGCCGTAAATCGATTAAATCTTCAAAGAAAGTTTTTGCAAAAATATTAAAAATAAATTTTATTTGAAAATATTGTGAGTTGTACATCTGTCTTTATCTGACTGTGTTTAAGTACCTTATGTGGATGACATGTGCCGATGACGAAGTCAAACGTCAAACTTATTTTGTCTCGCCCTCAGAGGGTTCATTCAAAACTAAATTGTGTGCGGTAAATAAACTGTTTTGCTGGTATAGATGTATTTGTTGTAATAAATAAAAGTCAAATGGATAAGTGCGGTAACAGTAGTAGTCTATTGACTATTGGACTTTTTGACTTCATCCTTGTGTTAAATTGTTTGAGTATGCAAATATAATTTCTGCGATTCCTCATTATTAATTTTTGCAATTAATCCCTATGCCCGCCGCACCCCCGGAGAGTTCACGAGAGTGGAACGTGGTAAGGGAATCTAGAAAAATGTGATCGTTAATCTCCCAGCGCTCGGCGCGTTTAATTAAAAACTTTATAGCAGTAGCGGCTCGACGACCCAGCCTCGGGACTTAGAACTCAAATTACTTCAAAATATACCACCGACCTAGAAAGGCGCGATTTTGACGCACGCCGCCACATTTTATGCCTCTTATACCTGAATGTGCTCATACGAAATTTAGAAGTATTTAATATATTATATTTAATATATGCTAGTGTATTTTGTCCTATTTTATAATGTCATATTAAATACCTTATATAAGTATATATATTCCCAAGGAGAGTTGACGTCAGGCAGGCGGCCGGCTGTAAAACTATAGCCAAAACCAGTTACAGTAGATTCCAGGATATATATGGAAGAGTCGTACATACTGTGCCGACCCTACACAAGTGGGAAAAGGGCAGGGCGATGATGATGATGGTTTAATATATGCTATTCAACACTAATCTTACTTCGACAAGACAGGCGGATCAGTCGACAATTCTTTTTGTCTTGACAGCACCTTGTAAAGGCATTGGCTTAATTTTAATGTTTTATTGTTTAATTTTTTTTCCTCTATTTTAGTACGTTTAACTTACATTTTTTATTCCTTAGGATAGTTGAGTTTTCCTTCTTTTTCTAATATTATTATTGGTTTTTGTGTTTCCTTTTTCGACACGATTTTTTTTGTAATGTGTTATCTATCGGCGAGAACTTGTAAATAGCTCTTTGCTATTGTTTTTCCTTTAATATAAAAAAATATTTAAATATATATAAAAAAGAAGTATTTAAAACATTTTCTGACTAGAACAAAACTATGAAATTTGTACTGATCATTCCTTTTTTCTGTTTACCTATTGGAATTGCATACTATGACACATAGTCTTAAAAATATATTTTATTTTCTTTTTTGTACAGTATTCATGTAATATGCAATTTATATCATTTAAAAAATTCAAAATAAAAACATTAACGTAAAAATTCCAAATGACGCAATCAAACACAATGGAATGAATTAATGAATGCTCATCAAAGATTATGTTTGTAATGACAAGACCAGTAGAGATGTCGAAGAAATATTGTTTGACAACAATTGTTATCTTTGGTGCAAGGCGGGATGTTGTCTTTGTAGAAAATAAGCAACCGCTGCATTCTGGATTCCGAAGAATATCACAGAAGTGTTCGGCATCCAATGTGTTACAATTGTGAAGCATTTTTTCATATTTTTGTTAGACAGTTATTGGAGATTTTTCCACGTTGCCGGTTCACCGTTACTTACGATATCGTCTCGTGCTGGGCACTGAGCTGTGTGTGCTGCTTTTAACGATACATCCTGCAACCCTGCATCCAACAGGGACAAGCGTTCTAACGACCAACAATGTTACGAGTCTTCGAATCGTTTTGAATCCAACATAACTTATTTAATTTAGCTTCCCCAAATTGCAACTTTCGATAATAGAGGACATTGTGTGTTTAGGGTTGTTTCACTAGGAAATACGACGGATGTTGTGACAATGATGACACATGTCTTCGTTTACGGCCATCTGAACTCTGAAACCGTATTATTTGTCCACTCTTCTGTGTTACCGGGATTCGTGCTTTCATTTCATTTCTAGACTTTGCAAAATCTACCCAACCGAACGTGTTTAAGAAGATACTATTTATTGAATCACGCTCGAAAAAATAGACGCAATTGATAAAGTTCAAAATACGAGTAGTTTAGCAGTCAGCGTCTCGATATAACGTTATAGTAAAATTTAACAATCGGTAAATTTCAATCCAAGCGAATCCATGAACCAAGTTACTTGCAAGACGCTTCGCTTAGATAACGTATGAGTTCCATTCAGGCGTATAGATTGCAGCTCGAATATGTTCGTGCAGTCCTGGTTGTTGGTGCTGACAAGTATGCTAATGGCGACTCGGTAACGTATTCACCGTTGTGCGACCGGGCGAGGGCACAGGTGCTGAGGATGCAGTTATTATTGCTGCGCTTCGTATTAGACATACACTGACAACGTCGACTGTGTGAGCACAATCGCTGGTTAACTGGAATAGTCTCATAGGTCTCATTTTATGTGTTTAGTTTATACATCTGCATGTTAGTGTATGTTGAAATAGTATAGACTGATTATAGTTCAATTTTTACGGTACACTGCACTGCAGTACTCTTTTAGAGTCGTAATTTCGTCAATTGAATTTACGTAGTTTAATAAAAAAAAAAATGAAAATATACTGACAACAGCGTATTTCCATATTTTTTTTTGTTTCTGTCAATTGCAAGTAAATGACAAATTAAAGTCACTGCAAGTCATCGTATATACACTATGTTTTATTTGTTTTATCATATAATAAAACATAATAACTGTACGTTATGAATGTTTCCTAAAAATAGTTAAAAAATACTAGTTTTTTTAGGTATTTCAATTTACTATCATATATGAAAATTCACCTAGTGTTTCTAGGAAGATCTGATTAAACAGCAGACTTCAGATTTATAGAAGAATATCTCAATGCTGTACCTTGAAAATGTTTTTACATTTGTAAAAAAAAACATAGAATTATGTATTTTTTGCTTGTATTACGTTATTCAGTACCACGAATACTCATATTTCAAAATACCATAATCCTATAGGCACACTATTAGGAGTTTAAGTCGAGTTTGAAACCAATCGCATTTTAAAAATTATTTAAAAATTAACTTCGTTAATTAATATTGTTGGCATGAACCGTCGAGATAAAATCGTGTGTTGCGCGCTCCGACTAACGAACGAAATTATGGAAATGGAAATGCCTGGCCGGACTCGTTGCTCTGCGTTTCTCTTTCCTATCATCCACCCGCTATAATGATCGAGATGCGTTTGGTCAGATCACGTTCTCCGTAATATAATAATTTAGTGATTTGTTAAATTATGAATGTTGTTATTAATATATCTACTCTCCAAATGCTATCTGAATTTATTTATTTTTGAAGTTATTTTTATTAAAGTAACGTGTGATTAATAAGTGCAATTAAAAAAACCTAGACTAAAAATTGTACAAATAACTTATTCACATATAATTTAAGCCTCTTTCATAAGGTCATTGATGGTCAGTTGTCGAGGTCACAAACTAAATCTATTTCATGTTTACGATGTTAAAGAACATTACAATCTAACAGATTATTAAATGTTACGAAACATGGTTTCAGTGTAAAATACTTATAAGTATTTTACACTGGAGGTTTACCTAAATCCTAGTATGTCAGGCCCGCTACGATATTTCATTGTAGGGCAGACTGACATACTGCACTATCTTTATAAGAGTTGTTAGTCAAAGACTTTGACAACGATCCTGATTGCATATTATTATAGATATTTATTTTACACATGGTAAAATTTTGTTTGTGTATCGATTATGGGTTACGTTTGGGATGTCATTTCAAACTTATTGTTATCAATCAACATAGAATTTTAACGTAATTGGAAATCCCCTATTTCATTAATTATATTTCCACAATAGTCCAGACACTAGACAACTATCAGGAACTAAGTACAATTTCCTTATGTGCCTATTTTTTTCTACTTAATTTCTTTCGATCTACATTTGATGATCTCTACTTGCAAATAAAAATCATTACATTCGGTAAAATAACTATGCAGAGTGACAATTCGAGCGCCGATCTATCATTCTAACGGTGTGTGCTCACATGCCACATGCAGGGTGTTAATTATGGAAGTAGTTCCATCTCGCGCCGCGGCGAGGCGCGGACATCGATGCGGCTTGGCCAGCGCGTAAGCACCCACCATTTAAGTGGTTTACTGTTATTAGGGGCCTTACGAGCTTGAAAAATTGTAATACTGATAACATATTCTGATAAATTATGGAATAGATTTAAAAGCATGTCGACAATCGTTTTTGTTAAGAAAATGATCAATAAAACAAATAAAGTGCTGCGCTTAGATATAAGAATTTTGTGGATCTTGTAAAAGGGAGTTCAAATTTATTTATCTTCAGTACTGTATTGTACGTACTCAGTAACTGTTTAAAGTATTCTATCATTGAAGAAAAATAAACATTGTAGATTTCTATTATAATCATTCTGCATTGTCTCGCTGATAATAAATGTTAAAGCTGATTTTATACGTATGAGTATACATAAAATACAACACTCTTGTTTACAATACTTTGAAAAATATTCTTGGGCTGAATACAGGTGTTCATTAATACTTAGAAAGTAAATTGAAAAAAAAAAAAAAAAAAAACAACGATAAATACTTATGTCAAGATTGTCAAATCATCTTAGTCATTATCGTTCAGTGAAGCCCTATAAAAATTAAAGTGGCCGTTACGTCCACCAAACCGAAGGCTTGTTAGGATCAGATCGTTGTCCTTGCGGTGGCAGGCGGCGGGACGTCGCGGTCCGCCGCGCGGCCGTCGACCCCGCGCCTCGCCAGCGCACCAGATATTACAGATACGCTTAAAAACTATCTATCTTACTACTTTTATTGTAAGAGTACAATAAAAGTAGTAAGATAAAAAAAAAGTAAAGTTAGCTTCGGTAGAGACCGAAGCTAACTTTACGAGTTATCTTCGCTTCATAACACCTGCACTCTTTGTTAATATAACGTCACAATGGTTTCACATATGATTTGGTATTTCACAAATCAATTTTACCTAAATTGAGCGCCTGATTTGATTATAAAACATACAAATTGAAGGAGATAGAAAGATAAATTTCCCAAAGGCGCTTAAGAACAGATGTCAGCTAATAAAATACATCATTTTGTACTACCCTTATTGGGTATGTGTTTATAGAACGTGGTGATCATTTATCAAGCAAACTTCTCGAAATTTTCCCTACCCTACGGTATATTGGAAAAAATATGCAAAACACGTATTTCTAGAAATTTTCTCGGTTTATAATTACACATGTTTACTGGCTATATAATCCTAAAACGGGTCACTCGAGGCTGTTCTACTCAAGTGTGGCCTCCAACATTGTTGATACTGAAAAAAATAGTTGACACATTTTTTCTTTCATAAAGCTTTTTGTTGTGAGTTGCGTATGTGAAAACTGATGTTCATCCGCTGGGAAATTATATCCGGCACGAGGCAGCGGGCTGTCGTTAATTTGTTCTGACGCGCAAACGCCGCCAGGAGCCGGCACCGCTTCTCTCAACTGTATCAGTATATCAAGTTCTTGCCAAAATTGTCCATTTAAGTTATTTTATATGTTTTTAAACTATACTTTTCATAGTGAAAAACGCGAGAAAGACATATAAATCCGTTGAAAACTGCGCGGGCTTAGAAAGTAATAACTTAAAAATAATTCAGTTATAGTCATAAAGTTTTTGCATTTTTTTTAAGAATCGAATAATATAATTCTCAATTAACCAAAATATGCCTGTTTTCTTGTGACTTTTGTAATCGTTACAAACGTTCAATGACTTTAAATAAGTTTTGTACATTCCGAACGAGATGTTCGTTCGGTCGATTCGAGATCTCCTTATTTTAAATTATTGCGACAATTCTAGTTACTGAATGCATGTATTCTAGGAGAAGACAGTACAGTGTTACAGCTGGTATTGGCTACCAAAATCTTCTTTTTCATGACTTAAATGATTTAGATTAAAAATATAGATTTATTTAAGATTAGTATTCCTAAGCGTATCCTTACGGAGAGGAAGGGAAATAACGTTCTCACGGGTATTTCTAACTCGGAGAACGTATTCGGTCTTGCGGCTGGCACCGCGTGGTTAGACGGCCGGTAGAACTAGCGCCGGCTAAAGTATTCAAGAACAGTCTATTTCGGACGCTAGGTAGCTTTTATAATCTAAATTAGTTCGAAATTCTTGAAACTCTTGTTTGTTAAACTAAAGTACTAAACACTTTTGTCGAATCGATTTCCTTTTTAAGTAATATAATACGATTTCCAATACGTACTAACTAATTTGTCTAAGTGGTAGTCGATTCGAGTCTATTTCTATGTAGAAATTAAAAAATGAATAAACCTATGCCACACGTTACTTCAAGTAATAAAAAAAGAGCTGACTCAGTCAAACGGACGTGGAAGTCGTCTTAGTAGTTTATTCGATGACATTTTATCCTATAAAATTTTCCAAAAGGGAGCGGAAGATTGTTACTTAAGTAAAAAAACATTGTTTTGATTGCTTACTTTAATTCAAAACACACATGGCAGTGTTCTTAAATATATAAAGTCCTTTCTAGTAGAAAATTCCCATTAAAATGTAATAACATTATCTCACCTCGGCACGAACTTATTCTCTTTTTATTGCGATCCCAGCTTTTTGTGACAATCTCTCGAGACCAGCGCGGTGTAAGCGTCGCGTCTCTAACGAGCAAAATTCTCGTCCCTGTCATCTATTATTTATGACTACGAAATCTGGCGCGCTGTTCGAAAACCGTTTCATATATCCAAGAAGTGGGACGTTGCTCCAGCAATATTTATGTTGCAAAGCGATGCAGACCTAAAGCCTCCGTTGATAGAATCCCGATGCGAGTGGACAGAACTAGATTTTGATATACGAAGCACTTATGTTACCTGACTGCCTAATTACTAGATTTCTGCGGTTGAAAGCAGTTCGATATATTGTCTACAATTTAAAAATGATTCTATTTATTTCTCGGTTCTTACAGTCAGAGACCGTACTCTATTCTCTCTATGCTATCTGGATAGAATATCAGCAGCCTATTGTTGCTATGTTACACGGAAATAACCCTGTAGACATTTATTAATAACATTTACTGACAACATTTTTATCAAAGTTAAACATTTCTTTGTATCTCACATGCTGTTTGCGTTTGCTGAATGTGACTGAAAAAAAAAAAAAACTTCAACCTACTCTTGGTATACTATATGAATTCGCCCATACAGTAGTAGTCAATTAGATTTCGAGACGTGGCAAAATAATTGTATACTTTCCAGTATATGGTTCTTTGGAACCATATATACATCCATTGCTCGCTTGATAAAGTTTAGTATGGCACATTGATTACTATTTCTTTGGCAGGTTTAAAGTACCTGCACTCGGCCCGCATCCTGCACCGCGACATCAAACCCGGAAACCTGCTCGTCAACAGCAACTGCGTGCTAAAGATCTGCGACTTCGGCCTGGCGCGCGTCGAAGAGCCCGACGCCACCAAGAATATGACCCAAGAGGTTGTCACACAGTACTATAGGTACGTACTTGTTGTTGTCCTTAATTTCTAATTCATGTCTTATGCTGTTTTTTCTTTTCAACTACGTTGTACTATTTTGTAATTTAATATACTAAATTAACTTGGTACTACGTTTTTGTTTCACCTTTTAGTTGCTATTTTATATTGTATTGTAATAGAATTTAATTAATTACTGATCGCATTTTCGCTAACCAACTGTTTTTAAGAGTTTGGCGGATTTTTATTGTAATTTTAGTTCTTAAATAAATAGATAAAAAGCGTAATGAAAATTGAGCTTTATTAGGTAACAATAACAATATAATAATAATTATTATTATATTTCAGGCTCTTTTTATAGAATCCGTATGTGTTAGTAACAAAAATTCTTAAAAACTAGTGTTAGTAATTTAAAACACTGCTTAACATAAACATAAATTAAAACTGTATCACATATATTCAAACATTGTTAAGCCAGATGGGATTTACGTTTTACAATGTGACTGACTGCAACGACGCAGTACAGAACTATCCCATCTGGCTGCAAAAACACCAATGATAAATGGCAATGAAAGTTGAGCTCTTTTGTTTAATCAGGTAATGCAAATTTAATTCAGTTGTTCAGCTGGTAAGGGAAATTGAGTTCACTTGTTTTGCTGCTTTCTGTTTTTCTGTAACGGGTCTTAATTACAGGAACAAAATCATTGAGCTTACTGCTACTTTTAGGCATCCTATTTAAATGCAATTGCCTTAATAGGTGGCCGTGTTCTTTAGTTTCACAATTCATATGAATATTGTATGAATTATACGATTGAAAATATAATTTTAAAGATATACAGACAACCAGAAAGACCCAGCGTAGATTAACCTCCCACGAGATGAACAGAGGATCTGGTTAAGGTTGATGTCCGCTAAATGCTCACGTTACATAAACCAATACAATACAAATCAACCAATACAAATAGTAATATGATTTAGTCATAAAAATAATTGTATTTTTTTATACAAGAAGGTGGCAAACGAGCAAGCGGTCACCTAAGTGACCGCTACCCAAAGTCATCTGCAACAAGCA
>DWLR01002805.1:0-14650 GCA_018246295.1 Papilio alexanor hazarajatica | reverse complement strand
TTTGGTTAAATATTTTTACATAATTCATAATATGTTATTCCAATATCGGGTGAAGGTCACCGTCTGTACACAGGCGCACGTTAATCACGCTCCACTGGCTCGCGTGATTGCCACATTTTTGCAATCGTCCCCGTAGAACCCCAGTATATATTTAGTAATTAAAGTCATCGTTCTGTTTACGAGTTTACACGCGATTCGAAATGAAAACCTAAACATTATAAATAAAGGGTAAACAATTTTAGGCTAAAATGCGTTAATACTAAAAAAAAAGCGGAAACCATTTTTTCACATTATCTTATAATATTACTATCCGTATTACATACAATTTGATTTCACTTTATCTCACAATTTCCACTAAATTACAACATTTCCTGATGAAAATATAAAATAGCGTAAATATTAATGGCCACCTTCTACAATGAGTGACGTTTATTTAAACTAATTAAAATTAAATAACGGCTTAATTCACTTGTAGTCCGATATATGTACAGACTAGGGTCGTGGGGCCTTCTAGATGCGCGATGCGACCGCGAATCCAGCCCTTTAATCGCTCACACTCGCCCTGATGAAGGACTCCCGACGGTTCTGAAACTAGTTGGTATATACACCGGTCTACGAGTGAGTTAAGCCGTTATTTTATTTTAGTCGTTAATTTCCCTTCTGATTTAGAACAGAGCATATTAGTATTATATTATTAAATTACATTACTTAAAAAAGAAAATATCTATTACGTCTGATTACCATATTATCTTAGTAATAAATAAGGGACTTGTAGTTTTTCTTTTAGCGAAACCGACAAAATATAAATGCTAAGAAATTCATCTGCATACCAGTAAGATATAATGTATACTGGGGTCCTGCTTGTATAATATCATATTCATTTGTATGGGAAGTACTAGGACTTGCTTCGTAGTCACTTCTCTGTGGAGGTTCACTAATTTCTAAAATATTACTGCTTTTGATAGCATACTCTGAAAGAGCTTCATTAACAAGTGAGACTCTTTGCGTTTTAACTACGGCCATTCTTTTCGTTTTTGACACAAAATTTATCGGGAATAACTCCTTTCTTTAACCGTAGATTACATTTTTCTCCTTACTGTTTCACTGTGTTGTATTAAATATAATTAACTGTATCTTCCTTAACCTAAAATAAATCATCAACCACCGAAATTTCGTAAAACCGCAAATAGAAATAAGTAAGCTCTTTAAAAAAAAAATTAATGAACTTTTGTAAACTAGGTTAGGTAAGTTTTAGACCGAATCTTCTACTGCTTAATAGCTTATTCACACTTAGCTGTACATAAGTATAGAATACTTACGTTAAAATGATCTTCACAACAAAATACAACCAATAATGGAGATACATCATCCCTTCTCATTATCTTATACCATTTTTTCATACTATCACATCGCTTGGAATATGAAAAAAACACTTTATCAGGTGTACTAATAGTAGTGTTTTTGCACTTCGGTACCATACAATACTTTTAAGAAGGTTTTTTTAACTACTTCCATGATTTTTATAGCAATTGAAACTGGAAATAAGTACTAAGTAACTGAAACGATATAGTAAAGAATCACGTGACACGACCAACGACGTCATCAAGAGCGCGAGCTAAATGGCTTTAACGGCTCAAATTTATTCAATGTCTTAAATTTTACTTTGAAAAATTATTTGACTATTTTTAAGCCTATTTATATTTTTTTTTCTATGTTATAAAGATGTAAATTATTAATTTAAGAAATAAAAAAAAATTCCGCATATTCCATATTGAGTAGAAATTAGAAATTAAAAACGTGTGGCGATGAATATGTAAGTCCTCCTAAATTAACAAAAGGAACTTTGTCGTGTTACATTTCTTCATTTAACTAAACCACGACGTGCGGACTGTTAGCTGAATATGAAAGGCGTGTATTATATATCTTATCAATTCGTAGCACAGACGTTTGGTGACAAAGTGCCTCAATATAAGTAATTTTATTAGCCAAAGTAACCATTGCCTTTATTAAAAACGAAACATAGCAGAAACCCATCATTACAAAGCATAACAATTATGTAGATGAGCTGGAATTTAATTGTAAAAAAGTATCGAAGAAATCTTTCAGAAAATACACGGTGTAATTAATGGTTTAATTAGTGTATTAAATATTCTTTATAAAATATGTCAAAAGCGTTGTTCAGAATTCGACCTATTTCAATCACAAGTTGACTAGAACTTTACATTTTTCAAGTTTAAGTAAACCGTTAGTCAAACAAACGTATAAGTGGCCGAGTGATATTTGCAAAGGTACGTTATATATTAAGCTTAAAATTGCTTATTGCTGTTAAAAATATTTAGACGGCTTGTTCAAATAGGAATTGTATTTTATAAAACATATTTTTTAAACGCAACTGAACAATGTGAATTTAACTACTCCTCAGTATCTACAAAAATCATTTAGTTTAGTTAGAATCGATTCGATCAATTGGAAATCAAACCAAACTCATCGGTACATACACCGGAGCACACGTGAGTTAAGCTGTTATTTTAATTAGTTTATTAAATCAGACTTTAATTTTTCAAGGGCTGATCTTCTCACAAAACATTTCGCAAAGAAAAACTATTCTTAGATTCTTCGTAGCGTGACATTTTGTCCTTAGTATTCCGTACATCCGGGAAGTCTCGAACAGTTTGTTCATTTTTTAAATACAGTTTTATCTTTGAGCTCTACGAGGAACTGGCGTCAGAACGTCAACGGAAATGAAAGAAGCTTGGCCCAGCTAAGTGCAGAGATTAAAGGAAGTCTCCAACTCTCGGAAGATAAAAGTTTCTACAGAATTTGTGATTTTTACAGTACACTGTTATTCATAGTATGGCTTTTATTTCGGCGGAGTGGGCAAAGTTTGATATTACTATCAATTTGTATTACATTCATGGGCAACGGCTAATACAAAATAATAATTGTATGTAAATAATTTCTTTGAATGCGTTCGTTTCGTATTTTCCTCGCGCTAATTTTTTGTTTTGAATTTCTTTTTTCTACAAGAATTGAGAAAATGAGCTAGCGGTCAAACTACCCATAGACATCTCCAACAAACGAGTTGCAGATGCGTTGCCTACCTATAATATACAGAGGAGGGGATAGTTTTTGTTTTCGCAATTTGTGCAAAATAAATATTTATTCTGTTTTATTTCATTCCTTTCTAATCAAAAATATGGAAAGATAAAATAGAGGTTTGCAATAAAAATGTAATTCCCATTTTGCGAAGGGCCGATAATTGCTTTCTCGGAGTTCGTATTCGTCTAGAAATCATATATATTAAACGTTAGCGTCAACAGACGACGCCATTCAACGATCTCGTTTAGATGTAATTACTGTAGTATTTCTACAATTTGAGAAGAGACAGACAGCTATAATCTCAGCGAACGAACTATATATATTTAAAAAAAACACTATTAAAATTGTGAAATACACGTCGGTGACCGCCTATTATTAGGCAACCTGTTGCTCGTTTGCTCCCTTTTTATCTAAAAACAAAAAATATTCCAAAACAGTATAATATTATCGTAGTGCCAATAGCCGCATTAATCAAAGCACAGACAGCGAAACAGGTCGAATCTGCCACCCGACTATTGTTAAATCACAATCACGTCTCGCCTAAGCCGTTTACAAAAGGTTTTCACTTCAAAAGTCAACCTTTTGCTATCTAAGCTGAATAATATATACGTAGGCGTATATACTTTCCAAATGAAGTTTTATCATAGACAATCTGTCACATTGTATCAGTTATGGTTCAGATACAATGTATGACGTTCAATAGCAGAAGCCCACACCTTATTTCCAATATTAACTTCGCCCACATACTGCAATGTATTCTTGTTTTCTCATGATAAAATTAACCGAGATTATAAATATTAATGTACGTCTAGACGTCCTTTGCCTATGGCTTTTTCTTAAGCAATATTTATATGAAGAAGAAATAATTTGATTTCTATTCCAACACAGCTAATTGTTCTAGGTATAAAAGCGGTAATGCGACGCGACTTGACACGAAAATAGGCGTTGTGTGGTATTTCTGACCTACTTTGCAGCCGTAATCTGTTGCGTTCTGTCGCTACTAGAACAATAGCTAAGCTTATTTTTTTGAAATACTGCTTCGCCTCTGCAGCAGTACTGAAAAAAAAGCTAAGAAAGCTGATAGGACTGGAGCCTTGAATGCTAATTACTATCTTATTTTTATACTTACTCCTTACGGACCGTCATTCGTGCAACAGATGTTGCTCGCACTACCACTATTAAAAGGTTACAACAATAGCAAAAGAGAGATATGACAAAGTCTAGAGCATTTTGGAAAATGTAAGGGCTTTCCGACCGGACAAATGGTTTGATGATTTGGCAAACATCGGTGCGAAGGGTGTCAAGGGAGATCTAAATTCAGTAGAGGTTGTGATTTAAAATTCTACTTTGTAAATGAAAATAATGTATTTTAAATAATAGCACCGCATAACTTTTCGATTTATTTGAGGTAATTGTGACGGGGAAAATTTTACATAATAATGGGAAATGTATTAAAATGTACAAAAAAAAATTCTTATTTGGAGTAAGCTAACAAAATTTCTTAATGGTCGAAAGATGGTACGCACTACTTTAAAACTCTCCCCTCTCCTCTTGAAATCAATGCTAATTACAAAAATTAACTTGAAATTATCGCAAACTGAACGAAAAGGAGAGCGTTATTATTGAAAGGATATGTTATATGTGATAAGTATTAAGTGGAATCGAGTCGATTTGTCATCTTTAAAACGCTACGTTACTTCAGTGAAACCTGATTTCAAGATGTAAAGTATTTCTGTTTCTTATGCAGTATAAACTCTTAAGTTGATTTTCACATAATGATAAACTTTTGAACTATAGTATCGATGATGTTATGTACATTTTACACAAGTATTCAATTTTTTTTTTTTTTCGAAAATAATTCAATACACAAGAATATTCTTCTTTGCAAAAGTTAGATAATGAAGTCAGAAAATTAGGCGGCCCTAGCGAAATTGCCAGACGTTAACGCTCGTCCTTGATTAGTTTAATGTTCACGAAAATTATGACGTCAGCCGGGGTTTTATTGTTGGGCTAAGAGTTTCACAAGGAATACATAACGAGGCCTTAAACGATCAGTGTACTAATTTGAAACGATGTGATCGAATCCCGGGTCCGGTTAACAATTGCTTCGGAAAATGTTCTATGATGATGTCTTTTCTATCGTATGTGCTTTATGTAATACATACACGGAGTATACTTAAGCATACGTACGTATGCCGGAATTCATTGAGTAAATGAAAAAAGTAATATAGTCTTAGAGAGAGAGAGAGAGAGAGGGCTCTTTTAATCAGTTAGATTCACCTCCTGACAGGCTTTCAGACTAACCTCCTTTTAATTAAATCTGCTATTATAATCAAATATAAATGATGTCAATATTATGCGTTAAAGACAAGTTAATAATTTAATCGTACTCTGCTGATAAGCCCCAAATAATAGTTACTCGTAATCACTGATACAAATTTGCGTGTGTAGGATTTTATTAAACTCAAAGTGATTCCTATAATATACAACAAATACCGTAAAAAAAAGTAATACTCAAGTAAATATGTTTTAAGATGTAATACAGAATTGTTTTCTAAAAGCGTCTGAGCTAAAAGCAATTACAAAAACACTCAGCTGGAGCAGTTTTAATCTGAGTTACGAGTAAACTATGTCGCTATGCGCTGCAATAAAACACTTTGTAACAATTAGTACAAAACAGTGACAATTAAATTTATTTCTATATTGACTTTAAAGTTAGTAATTCACCAACTTATAGTTAAGTGGTTTCTATAGACATTTTTAGATTCGAAATTATCTAAGAATAGCAGTTATTTATACTAGGTGATAAAAGAGAGTAACAGTCAGGTGAGTAACCCGTTGCGACACAATGCGACTGATACATACATACGTGTTCGATTATCGGGTTATGACGGGTTTCGGGTGCGTTGTTAACCTTTTTGTGGAAAAGAATCAAGACTTAGAGTGACGGATCCAAGATCAAAATTTGCCTACTCCCCCCCATGTAAGTTTTAACAAGGTAAGAACCACCCAAATACACAACATTTTAAATCAGAACAAAGTAGTGTATGGCTGGATAACTGTTTTTATTAAAATTATCAAGTACATTTTAAGAAATGTTGAAAACAATTCTGATGATTTTGAGGGAACTTGAGACCCCTAGCCCACCTAGATCCGCCAATGAAGGCTATATAAGGACAGTGTATGGCTTTCAATATCACTACATATTATAAGGTGGGATTTTGAAATATATATGTTACAAAATATGTACACGTAAAAAGGTAAATGGAATCAATGTATATATTTAATTTATGTTTGGGAGTACCCCCCGCGAGCGTAATTTCGTTTATCTTGAAATCAAAGTGAAAGTTTAATAATAAAATACAAAAATATATGCCAACATCTGCGATATTATTTTTATTTTTAACTGACTTCAAAAAAGGTTGTCGATTCGCTTGTACTTTCCATCCCATTTGATTTGAAATTATCATTGAAACATAGGTTCCGAAGATATATATAAATATTTATAAAATTAACATATTGGTAGATTTAAGACAAGCCCTATTTGGATGCAATGGATTTTAAATAAGACAAATGAATTAATGACTTTTAAATTAAATTAAATAAAGTTTTAAGTCGATTTTGTTTCAGTTAAATTTTTTTAGAAGATTATATAATGTAAAGAGAATTGTTTATGCCGCGATATATTTCAGAAAGAGCTCTGAAAATATCGAAACGAATTTTCTTTTTCTCGCAAAGAATTTACTGCCGATTCGCGGAATATTGGTTGTCGCAAATGTAAAGCAAAATACAGACGTTATTGGTCGTATTTTTATTCATTCTATTTACATTTAAATGGAGCCTCGTTGCGATTTTATTTGTAACATAAATAAGTTATAAAATGTCTCACGTATATCGCCTTTTATTAACCGATTTCAAAAATGAAAAAGGTTCTTAATTCGCTTGCGCTTTTTTATGTTTGTTACTTCATCACTTCGACATTTGTGAACCGATTTCATTATTTTTTTCGAAATGCCCCTTGCATTCGCAATTGAGTCCGATTTAATTTTGAATGAAATCGAATCTTGGCTTTCGAAGATACTCCGAAAATTGAAATACTAGTAGATTTAAGATAAGCCCTGTTTGGATTTGTAATGAGACGTACCGTTATAAATTATTTATAATAATACATAATAATATAATCTCTTATATTTAAAATTATATAAATATGAAGTTGATTTTGTTTCTCTTGAAAAATTTAAAAGATTATATTATGCCGTTTATTTAATTGTGTAGTGTAGTAAAACCACAACAAATAATATTGTACATTTACAATAAATATATTTAACACAGGAGAATAATCAAATTTATATAAATGTTTCCGAACGATTGCACTTTGTCAGTTTATAATAGGAATAGGTATATTAAAAACTGACAGCAATTACACTACGGTCAAATCGCCAAATTGTGAATGCTAAAAATGCTAAAATGCTGCTATGTTGCTTGCGTTATTATGTTAAAGCTTAAGTTAGAACCTTAGATTGGTTAGGGTTGCTTGATTGGGCATAATAGTTATGTATAAAATAACAATCATTTAAAAAAATCAAGGAGTCGAACTGACTGTACTCCTATGATAAGCCGGGGAAGATTTTGATTTGACATCTCATTCTTCAACAAGTAATATGCATAAAAGAACAGATTACGACAGGACTAAATGTGGCATAGTGAAAAAATAAAACAGTGCTATTTTTTTTTAGACAATGATGACTGTTTATTTAAGAAACCTTTATTTTTATTAAATTCCTTTAATCAGTGACTTCAGTAACAGTTATATTCGTTGTTGCCTCTTACGGTATTACGGTGAAAATTGGACGATGATAACTGAAGTATTTACAAAAGTATTCGACATAAAATTATCTAGATATCTAATTAATACCGCATACTCTTGGTTTGTTGTTAATTTGTAATTGAAGTTCTTCTTGTTTTTAAGTAAAACAAAGGTCATGTGTATCATAGTAAACGACACTATATACACTATAAGTATCCGAGCTCAGTGTGGAGACGCCGAATGGCGATGCATCGCCACGGCATGCGTCGCCACACTAACAATCAGTTTTACCCTCGGCTATAAATGTTGCACATCAAAATCGGTCAAGCCGGCTACAGGAGGTCACAGTGGAATGGGAAAATAAGTACACATACTTACAAACATACTTATAAGAAACATTTACCATCTATCAGTTGGTAATAATAACGTAACCCTACAGCGCCTAGTGTGCCACAAGTGGCACATACCAAAAAAAAGTATAAATACAACATTTTGACGACATCTACTATACTTGATTTTGAATTGCATCTTCCTAAAATACTTTTCTTATAAAGAGAATTCCGTTTGTACTAAACAAATAATTTTTTGGTTCGAAAAAGGAAAATCGTATACTGTAGGATTGAAAAGATGTTTATCAAAGAAAATAGGTTAGTCGTGTTTGACATGGTACGTCAAATTATTAATCATTCGTTAAGTTCACGATTTGCTGACAGTTTATAGTATGCCTAATTTGCCAGATTATAAACTGATGAACTTCACAATCGGTCTGTGACATACGGATACAAATATCGCTTAAGATGTATTATAACTAAAAATTTTATTTTTATGTAGAGACAAGATTAAAGCATCGCATTTTTTAAGTTAACACAGAGAACTCTATTTTCTTTAAAATTATAATATTTAGTTATGAGTGACGGGCATGAAATATATTTATTTAATATTATCAACCCGCCCCGGCTTATCTCAGGCAGATATACAAACAAATGAAGTAATATTTATTATTTTCTTATCAAGGAAATGTATTTTTAAATCAGTTCAGTACATTTGGAGTTTAAACAAGCAATAAAATTTTTATCTAATTTTTTTTCTAACAGTAAGTATACATAGATATGTAATTTCCTAAGTTTATAAGAAATATAATGAATCGTATAGTAAAACTTGGAGTTAATGTAATTTACTTCTAATCTACAAAGTTAAACTTATTAAGTAAATACCAAATTACTACATAAAGCTTAAGAAAACTAATTAGAAGAGGCAAGTAATTTAGTAAGCAGTCTACAGGCGGCTATTAGAGGCGTCTACTCTGATACGTGTTCAAGACATGGACGCTTACGTTTCATTCGTTTCTTATTCAATCAATTGAGGGTGTCTGTAAGTCATACACACACGTATGTTCATACAAATACACACGCTTTAAACATCACAACACGTACATAGACCTATAAATGTACAGAATAGCACAGCCATGCACTACACATCATTAATTTTAATTAAATTGACAGCGTGACACCGGTTTATATCGTGACCGGTGAGGTGACACTAAATATAATAAAGGGACAATATATTGAATAATTAAATCATTTAAAAACATCATTTAAATTTTCTAACAAAGACAAACCCGAATTTATATTTACGTAATTCTATTTATAAGTCATTAAGTCATTTATAGCCATTGTAGCCATTAAATCCAAACCGGGCTTGTCTTAAATATACCCATATGTAATATTTTGCGGACGTTGTGATTAATATTAAGAAAGATGTGGTTCGATAGTATTAGCATGTTGAAACGATGAAAGACAAGAATGACAACATAAATATATGTTGCAAATGTTTGACAGTGTTGGTAAAGGACGTTCCTACATAACGTGTAAAGAAAGGAGGATATAAAGAGAATACCCGGATATAGAAAATGCAAGAGCGATGTGCCAGGATCACGTCAAATGGAAATCCGTAATCTCTGCCTACCCCTCTTGGTTACGGGCGTGAATGCATATTTATATTATTTATTTATTTATTTTTACAAGTACGCAACAGCAAAGGCTTTCACACTTTTTCCGTGCAAACTGTGATGTATTAACAGGCTGTACATAAATTTTATAACTAAAGAAATGCATTACCCACTTCACCTCAGCCTATGATCACATAGGCCTCCCCATTGATCGCGCCATTGGGGGGGAAATGTGCCATAATCGCCACGCTTGTGAGGCGGGTTGGCGATCGCAGTATATTCCACCGCATTAAGAAAAGGACGCTGCTACCTGTCCTCCGGTGGTCTTTTACATCCAGACTCAAGACAAACAGACATGTTCATGCACACAAATGTTTGTCATGTGTGGGAATCGAACCCACGACCTGCGGCGTGAAAGGCAAGTGTCTTGATACTGCGCCGACCGGTAAGAAATGCATTTATATTAGTCAAAATATTTTTCAAATACCGAAATAAAAATAAAACGAACTAGCTAGAATTATCTTCCGTTTGTAATTGTTTATCCATAGCTGGTTGTATTCCCCTATAAAAGAATATTCTTAAAGTATGAAAAAATTACAAACACTGAGGCATTACAAAGTATCTTAATTTTTAAATGATTCACTATCGCGAGAGTGTTTTCTGCTAAAATGCAGTGGAAACACAAGTTTCTCTTGAGACATTCATTATTCGGAGAAAAAATTTTATTTCATTTGTACACTGAAATTACTTTTATAAAATAACCACTGCGTCTTTGCAATCTGCTGTTGAAAAAAACATTCAAGTTCCTTGAATAATTTCACTAGAATTTTTCTCGAAACTTTCATCTCTTGAGAATTGTAAATTTCCTCTATCCAACAGGAATTTACAGTAGCGCTCTGGTTTATTTCCTGCGATCTTCGGTCGTCATTTCCGTTTTCATCTCAAAGATTTAAAGTCCAGGTAGATACGTAACTACATGATAATTTTGTCGTTTATATCTTTGATTAATTTTGAATAATGATAATTATCTTATTGTACAATAAACCTAATAAAAGATATATAAAGCTCTCGAAGCCGAAATCTCTTTCTCAACCTTAACTTAACCTTAAGGTTAAGTTAACGTTCGTCAATCGATTTATGGCGCAACTATCCCGTTATCCTAGGTAAACGACAAACGTGGCAATGCGACATGATATGATAATAAAGGAGGGAAGAATTATACAAATTTGAAGTCGGTTTTGTATTTTTTAAAGAAAACGTTAAACGATTATAGTTTAATATTTTATGTGCTTACAATTATTTATTGTGTTTTACATGAGTTGTATGTTTGAATAAAGACTGTTTTATTACTATAAGAAACAGTTATTTGGATATAATTTCTTTTTGCTTTAATTTAATGCTGCCAGAATGTGTATGCGTTCATAAATCTACAGACGACAAATGAATGACATAAAATTTTACGATAAAAGCTTTGAAACGGCAATTATGTTGTTACGATTAAATGTTGGATACGGTTATTGACTGCACATTAAATTAACGATTGTGTACACATGCATGTCAAAAATAAAATCGTATAAATAAAACGTTTTAGTAAATACATAGATACATACATAACACTCACGTCCACAACCCAAAGGGAAGGGGTAGGCAGAGATAGCGGATTTCCACTTAGCCTGATCCTGGCACACTAGAGATGCGCTTCTTCTGCATCCATTCATCTATGCATACATGCTCGTCGCTTATGAATAGTCCTTATATCGCCTTTCTTTAGGATATTATAATAAATAGTAAGTGGTTATCGTCAGATATGAAATCAGTTATAATGCCTTGGCAGCTGTAGAACTTTACATTCTGGGGACTGTTGAAGGAATTACATAATTTGATTCCCAAATTTACATAGTATTTGAAATTGAGACGCGTCTGCTTTTGCCTTTTGTTGTAATTATAGCTAACGTTCAAACTAAGCGATTTAATTTTTTGTTTATTGAGCGTGCAGCGAAGGATTGGAACAAGTTTATACCGTCTATGAATGGTCTGCCTATGGTGAACTACGACTTACGGGTACCTTCAAGAGAAGACATTAGGCAAATATATAGCTGGATAGATGATATCAATTGACGATATTGCATGCAACACCATTGTGTAATGTTTGGTGTTACTTTCAGTATATGACATGTTTTAAAAGCTTGTTTGTTAATTTGGCATAATTTAAATTTTTGTTTGTTTTTGAAATAAGAAAAAAAAAATTGTTGTAATTTTTTTGTGCAAGTTTGTTCTTTATTAAACATACCTAGGATAATAAACAATAATCAAAATCTTAATACGACATATGATCTTAATTATTAGCGTTTCTATAAGGTTTTCTCTCTTAACTTTTCGTAAGTACACAATATATTCTCGCATACCTTGTCCTTGGTTTTGACCTTGACCCTTTATGCTGTATTATATTTGTCGTCAGGCGTATTTGCCCTTTGAATAAGTTAGTTCACGCCTAATAACATGTAACATAGTACATAGTAACATAAATTGATTTATTAATTCTTATTACCTTTTACCGTATTCATTTTATATTAATATAATTAATCTACGCCTTATGATGTTAGGTGTCAATACTAACAAAAATATGAATAGTAAAATTGAGGGCCTGAACATGAAAAATGCATAGTAGTGATCCAAATTTCGCTTCTTATCGACGATTTTATAGTAATGCCAAATTAGGTACACTTTTTTTGGACTTGTGTGTTATAGAACATTATGTGTTTATTTAATTTAATATTTTCCTTTACTCTGTTTTTATTTTTTATTTTGTGACTGACCAACAGTGAACATAACATATATTTTTGTACAAAATTTTCCGAAAATTTTCTGTGATGTGCACCTATAATAAATAGGTCGGTACATTTTATATTTACAAAATCAATCAATACTATTGTAACCTGTTGTGCAAGGAAATGAGTAAAGTAACCACAAGAGAAGCAGCGGGATATTAGAGAGTGTTCACACCAAACGGATTTCAGCCGCCGATTGTGAACAAGCATTTATTGTTTTTCTATTCACGCTGAACGCAAACACGTTACGTAAGGCGTCATCGCTGACAAAAAATGCAATGAGCTTTCAAGTTCACACTGGGGCTTACAGTAAGCCTGCTCACTGTCGGCGGCTGAAAATACGTTTGGTGTGAACATAACCTAACTCTAGCACTAATGTACGCGCGACCCACCGCGACGTTAATGTAGGGCACCGGTGCACACATATCATTTATATAAATGAGTATGTAAGTATTTGTATACGCATATACACATCATTTTTACATATTAGACTTAGCACTGATATTTATCTTTTTATATGTAAATTATTCTAAATGTAACTTTCAGCCTTTAAAGAAATCATTGATTCTCAATAAATAGGACACTTTACGTTACCATTTTTAATTTTTGTCTGTCTGTTTGTGCGGCACTTGAGAACGGCTGGACCCATGTGTATAAAACACACATGCAGGAACACATCGTTATGCATATCACAGGTTATATAAAAAGTCTGCCTGTTTGCTGTATGTCCCGATATAACTTATGAAGGGCTTGACAGGAACACGTGATTGTGCATATAAAATATCTGTCTGTTTGGTGTCTGTTGTACCGTTAAAAATTTAGAACAGTTTAACTGATCTTAATGAAAATTGGTACATGGCTAGAATATGTGGTTACGCAAAAAGTAGGCTATACAAAATAACTTTATCTCGGTCTATATATCCCGTTACATATTTTTAGGTGTATAAGTTTTTGTAAATTGTTCTGTACATATATAAAGAGACAATTGTAGATCGGATAGAGCAGGTGATTGCGCATATGATAGGTCATATAAAACATCAGTAATAGGTTTATGGAAATAACAACCAAAAAAGTCATTTTAAAATCATAATTTTGTATTTTACCTTTTGAACGCGTGCAAAGCCGCTGGCAATATCTAGTATAAATTTAAAAGCGCGAAAGAAATACATACGTTCTGGTTCTACTATAAATAAATTTACTTACGAGAACGTTACCTTAAATCAAACCTCGTGTCACTTATAACGATTTTTTTCCATATAAATATTAACGAAGTACATACAAATTAGTTGTATTAACGCATAAATACACGCTTAACTTTAATCATATTCAAAGAATTAATAAATCGTATGAAAATTCATGAATAAGCAAACTTTAACTATTAGAATTCTAGAGAAACATGAACAAACTTACAACAATAGATATTGTTTAAAAGTTGAAAACAAGTTCTCGTTACTGTTTTGTGTTATTTAATGATGTTGGAAAATAACTGACGTGGAGCAAGCTTGTTTACAATGAATAGGTATGTCAAACATGTTTATGAAAGTATTTCGCTTATTACCTTACGCGGAATATCATCTAGGCTAATCCAAATTAAATTTTGCGTAATTTTTTTGTTAACAATAAACATTTAAAATTTTGTACACTCCTTGAGGTGAACTAGGATTTTTTTCTATTATTTTTTATTGATATTATGATATTTTACTGCGATAAATAAGCTTAGTTGAAGTTAACTGCGACAGAATTCCGTTTTGAAGCACATTGGAACATTTCGACTGGGGAATTACAACGACCTCACTGCATCGAGAGATAGAAGTACATTCTGTGTACTAAATATCGGGAATTTACTAATAAAACAAAAAATACAAATTATTCATCTAAATTTATTTTATCCCCTTCAAAGTAGGCCCCATCGCTTGCAATACAACATCTCCAACGCTTCACCCAGTCTTCCATACATTTTTCATAGGC
>DWLR01002804.1:0-14654 GCA_018246295.1 Papilio alexanor hazarajatica | reverse complement strand
TTATTAGTTTCGATTAAAGGCCGTTATATACTTTATTATTTACCATCCTAAAGTTAAGAGGTATTGCTCGGTCTACCGGTGTAAAGACATAAGAGCTGATATACTCGTAGAATACAGACTGCGATACTTACAAACAACAGATAGTTAGCCTGTGTCATTACAGTGTATAATGGGATCGTATTATCCAATTATTTCTAACCTTTCAGCATCGGCCGCTTCAGCGCAATGCCAGTAATTACTGCACTCGCTAAGTTTGAGCGCACGTGACAGTCTAAGTGATTGTATGCGGTGGTTGGCGCTCGCTTGATGAATTATTTGTGGCTCGCGTGCGCCAATTCTAATTGTTTAAGACTTGGAGCTATGACGTCACAGTACTATGAATACTTCGTTTTTAAATTTACTTCAAAAAGTTGATTGTGCTCTATGTTTGTCCTAATCGTAATTAGCGTATTTAACGTAATTAACGTTAGAGAATTCAATTTATTTGCGTTTATTGGTTTTACTACCACAATAATTTAAATACTACTACAATAGTAATGAACAGATAGAGAAATCATACAAAATTTTTCGGAAACAAAATTTTAAATTAAAAAAAAAAAAAAAAACGAAGGAATTGAACATCTTGCTTGTTCCGGACGTCTCAAGCAATAAGAATGTCTGATTTAATATCCCCGTTCAGCGACTCATTTACACTAACGACTGAACTTATCAATACTCATTCACTGGCTCCCGATCGTCCTGCTAAGATCCTTCACTAATTGAAATTGAAATCTGATTTCCTTTCCCCTCACAGCCGAGCTGAGACCGAGTGATTAAAAGTATTCGAAAAAAAAAATACAAATAATAAAATTACAATATCGCTAACGACGCTGCGCGTCTCCCCAGAATCCTTTTAAATTTTCGGGGAATAAATTAAGGCATAGAAAGGGAAAAAAGCCACTGGCCCGCAAACACGAGACTAACGATTTGACGTTGTTAAGCCCGACTTTCGCCATACGGCTATTATTACGTCTTGTTATTTTTTTAAGTTCTAAAATCTTTATAACCTTATACGTCGTAAATTAATTTCATTTGACTTAGAACAAAAAAGTGGCTAGATTGGGTTCACGTGGCTGAGGGTAAAATGTAAATTTGTAATGTTAAATGGTTCTATGACAATGAAAATTAGGATAGAAAAAGATAAGCTAAGTGTTAAATAGGTAATTTAGCTATACTTCACATCTTGATCTAAGTCATTGATTTGCTTTCTACTTGTCACTTTATTTTGAGCCAGTTGCTACTAGATCGTCTTTGTCTCTGACCTTAGCATTAGTGTTCCTTATCTTATTTTAGTCGTGAGGGTTTATTTTGTTTTATTTTCTGCTAAAGTTAGGGGTGGAGTGGCTCGATGCTAAGTAAGCAAATATCGATGAAATATCGTGTGCATCTTGTGTTATGTTGCTTGAAATACGCAATTCTGAGCAAATTTAAGATCATTATTGTTATATCTTAAAAGTTCAGTAACATTGGATTTTCTTCGAAATACATAAAGGACGAGTGGAGATGAGTAGCTTGAATTCCCACCATTTTTTTTTACAGTATGTTAAATTCTTTAGTTGTAAATCCCGCAACAATACCATCTGTTGTCGAAAGGGCTGGCTCAACCGGTAAAATACCACGACCTCACAGAAGACACACGTGAAGTAGAGCGCGTTAGGTGTGATGAGTGAGGTATCGGAAGCCCAATTATAGTCCTCTTTCTCAATAAGTACGGGAAGGGGAATTGGATTTGAGGGAGGGAGGTTAATTAGTAAAAGATAATATCCTTTTTTTCATAATCTGTGACATCTTCAACTCATTGCTTCGTTGCATATGTCTATGGATAGCAGTCACTTAACGTCAGGTGACCTGCGTTTGTCATCTTCTTCTATAAAAATAACTATATAATACGATATATAGCGTATTGGATTAGTGATTGATGTCTTAAGAATTAAAATATAAGTGTTTATTTTTATGTCATAATCTAGAGGTACTTAAGAATTTTTATTAACACAAAGTACTCCACCTCACACACTCATAGGTCTCGAGAGATCCTGTGCCCCGTTGTTGTGTGATATATTCAGACCGTTTTACCTTTGACCACCCCAACAGGGTAATGGGGCCGTGAGTGTTTGTGTGCGTATTTTTTTATCACGGTCGCATACAAGTCTTGGGTAGTCGAATGAAAAATTGCCCTTTTTGAGGATGGATGACGCGAATTAAGAAAGCAATTACTCATCGGAAGACGCACGGGGGCGGAATGTTAATAAGACGAGACTATGAGTGAAAGTTATTTTTCATTTGCTCTCTATAGGCACCAATGAATTCGTAATTAAGATGGAAATAACCGAATGGTATTTATTTACTGGCGCCGCGTAGTCGTCGTCTGCAAATATTTGTATTATTAATGTATACGACCTTCTTTTTTCACAAATATTAATCATTTATTTTTACTTATCAAGTTTTTTATAATTACCATTGATAAAAGCACTTTTAATCGAGTTCAAGAAAAGGAGAGGTTCTCAATTCACTATTTTTTATTTTATTACCTCAGAACTTCGCCGTTTATGAACTACGATACGATATCAGTTTTTTTTTGATGGAAAGGGGACATTTGCATGTGATTTTGATTTAATTTTGAATATCATTAAACCTTCTCCTCCTCCGAAGATATACAAGCCCTGTTTGGGTGTAATAGGTCTGTAACATACCGTGGCTATAAATGGCATAAATAATATTATATTAATTCGAAGTCGATTTTGTTCTTATTAAAATATTCAAAAGAACATTGTATTTTTGTCTGTATTACTTTCTTTTAGCTAAGACCCGTGCAGCAAATTAAGAATAAGCTGGCATAAAATATTCTCTTTAATTGGTATACAATGATTAAAAGTTTTCGAGTGGGTTTATTGTTGGAACTATGTTAAAATAGCTTTTGAAGAGGTATTCAAAAACGGAGTAAAATGATTTTGATTATAGTTGTCAATATGATTGTGTCATACTTAATATCGATAGTTGATTCTTAGTTATGTAAGCTTAATACAAAATATTAATACAGAATATTGTTGTGTTATTGAATATGTTCTCCAATATAAATCCATATACACAATAAACTAGTCAATTATTGAAATTAAAAACGCTGCTTTATCATACATTATTGCTTTTATCTCTGATCTTAATACTCTTAACACTGATAATACTAGAAACGAATAAGTTAAATGCACGCTCATAAATAAATCCAATTAGGAACATTTGTCTTCACTTTACGTATAAGTGGAATGTTATTTCGGTCAGTAATAGTGGGTAGATAATTTCTCAAGGCGTTAATTAGATAGAACTAACAAGAAACAGCTTTTTATCGGTCTCCCAAGGTCATACCGACGTGTCTGTACGTTCCAGACATAAAGCTCTCAGTGCGGAGGAACATCGCTCTAACATCTCACGCTTTCTTATCTAAAAGGTTGCTGACCCACTAGTGTGAAACGTTGCGCAACATAAATTCTTCTGCATTTCGCCCTATGGATGAGGAGACTGTAACCTTAGTCTTTTTCTTATGACTTCATATGCCCTTTTATACTTACTTCCTCCTCTTTTTTGTGAGCAGCATTCGTTCAAAATCAAATTAAATTATCGCTAGTTTGCAACGTTTGATTTTATGTTTAAGAAATAAATTTCAAAGAAATAAAATTAACGATGAATTTCTTAACTTACCCCCATGCATGTTCACTTTAGTGGACGGACACCCTTAAGCTCTCGAATTTTCTCCCAACTTTTTCCGCTTCTGGCCACTTATCACCCCCTCCACTACCCCCGCACAGACCCCCGCGGTCCATCGAGCTCGGCCGCTAATTGCGTCCGTTAATTAGGAAACGTCATGAGTGTTTACCGAGAGAGCTAAGTGTGAAGTTTGGCCCCACTAATGCCTGGCGTGAAATTACTTCCGGGCAAGTGGAAACTTTTTCACAAAATAAACTTGATGGCATTAATTAGGTGACGGGGGAGAATTAGACGCTGAGCCTGTGGTTTAATAACATTACGGCAGTTTTGTTTCGCGAAGTTTTCAACACAAGTTTTTTTAATTTCGTTTTCGGTTAATTCTATTTAGAGTTGGATCGTACATTTTTAATGCTCTGAGTTATATAGACGAGTAAGAGATATTAATTTTTATAGTAAATATTTAATGTCAAGTTATAATCATATGGTAAATAAATTATACTTCAGTAAAAATACTAAACCATGATTGCCATAATGATTATAGCTATCGTATAAAATATAAATTAATACAATTTTAAGAATAATTTTGAAAATATAGAGATGTTTGTATGCAATATTATCATATCCCTAATCAATTTCGAAGCTTAGGCAACAAAATCACGAAGTTGTTTAAATCGACAGGAAAAACAAAGACAGCTAGCACGTCAAAGAAAATTAATCGGATCTAGGTGTGACTCGGGCTCCCCTTAATTAACACGTAGCTGGCTTAATTACAAGCCTCGTGTTGAGGCTAAGTGAAATATGTCATCCACGACGTAGCTTATTGGACTTACTCGTGACGCTTTAAGATTGTTAGAATACGTACATACACATAGCGGTGAAGCATATATAAGCTCTGATAGGTGAAGCATATACACAGATGCTTCACCCATCAGAGTAACACACGTTATTATATTGTGATGTAACATGTAAAACATCTTTAAAATTAGTGTGTCTAGAAGTCTACTAGAGTGGTCATTCTTAAGAAATTTAAAGAAAGACCGGATGTATATAAAAGTTGAAGTGTGCGAACTCCCCGCGGAAATAAGAAAAAATGACATCGTTCACGACCATAATGCATATAAGGGAGTCTACAGACCAAGGTAAAGATAACCTTTCACACTAATACAGAGCAATCTACAGTCATTTGTAAACATTTTTTTTTCTTCTTAAAAATTGGTGCATTTGTTTGTATGATTTTTACACTGATTATAATTCTCGTATATTCGGGAAAAGTATAGTTAGTGAAATAGGAATCTGATATAGTTCATCGACAGATGTCGATTGATAGATATCAAGCCACGACATTTATTCGACAATGTTGCTGAACAATAGATTAGTATTCAGAACCAAAAATAACGCAGATAATTTTATTAATTACTACCCAGAGACATTCTCTGATGTATTTTCTTCCCGAGGAGCAGTTTCATATTGAGATGTTTTTTTTTGTAATTACAGAATAATTACACGAATTTTGTTGCTTATGCATGAACTAGTATAGGTAAAATTTAGAAATAAGAGTTGTTGCGAAAAGAAGCCGGTCGGAGGCTCGGAATGATTTTGTTTTGTTATGACAGCGCTGGCGGGCGACGCGGGTTCGCCGACCCCACTCCGAGTTTTAATGATAAAAAAATGCGTACGGAGGGGAGGCGAGTAAGTGCCATCGAAGGAGGGAAAAAAACTACAGAGGAAAATATTTGGCGCGACAGGTGCCCCCTCCCCGGCCTCCCCGCGTCGCCTTGATAAAAATTAAATCTTAACGACGGAAATTTAAAGATGACGCTCGAACGATCAAGAAGAGTGGTACATCTGAGCCTTGGGGTGATTTAATTGGGCCGAGTGTATACTAAGGATGTAGCTACGAAGCGTATATTTTTACGGCTCTTGTCATTGATTGATGTTACCTATTTAGATTCGTTGAAGATATTGCTAAAACGTTGCTGTAATGTTTTAAATTAAATTTCATGTTTTTTTTGTAAAACCGTACTTTTTAAAATTCAAAGACGTAACCTCTTAGAACATGAAGAACGGTGTTTTAAGAGGAGATCAAAATTATTCTAGAGATCCATAGCCTCAAATACTTTGCTGTAATCAAATCCACACAGATTATGGGCACCTAATGTCATCCCAAGCAGGAGGTGGTTAATAAACTTTGATATCTTTTGAACTCGCTATCAAGTGTATTTACTGATTATTTTTCTAATGATGTTATGAACGAGCACTGTAAATTAGTCCGCCTAAAGAGCCCTGAATGTACGAATGGGGTTTATTATTGTACAACATTATGTACATGAAATGATAAGAAACAAGAAAGATAGAATTACATAAAAACAGAGTCTTATTTCAAATTCGAATTTTCGAATTGAAATTCAAATGAAGAATGCAAAAGATTTGCATCGGGCGGCATCGACTATTGATTTTCCTACGTCTTGGGGGCCTGCACTGCAATCCTACTTGTTTAAACTTTTTATTTCACTCTTCACAAGCGTTTTTTGTTTCAACCACTCGCCCCAGGGCGCGCTCCCCTACGCACTCCCTCTTGCATAAAAAAGCTTCTAATCGATAATTTGTGTGGGGGTGCATTAAGCATAATATCGTCAGAAATGTGCGCGACTGTTTTTCTCAATACATCTTGGTTTTATCCTTAGGGCTATTTGTGTTCAACGGACTTCTAAAGGATTGAAACGAAAATAAAAATCTTATCCTACTCTTAACTTGATGTATACGAATAGATTTATAAATTATTATGATTTGTAGTATAGACCTTTTATATCCCTTCCTCATGCGTTTTTATGAAATCTGTTGCAAGCGCGTCTGTCGAAGGCTATGAGTATAATTGTTCTACTTTTGGATAGGTTCAAAAAAGCTTTAAGTCTTTACGAGAGGTATTGCACATTTCATTTAAAATAAAATAACAAAAACATATTACTCGTTTCGCAAGCAAGAACATGAGTTATTAGTGTTTTGATAAAAACACAATAAACGTTATTGCCGTACACTCTCATAACGATAAAAACTCCGGCGATAAAGGCAAACGGCGCTTAAAAAAAACATATCTAACAGCTTTACAATTGAAATCGGCAATAAGAACGGTGCGATGATCATCGGCCGCCGGATCTAATCAGCTAAGACGCATTGCGTGGATGCTACTAACTGCCAATATCTGATGCATCGCCATCGGACTGTCCCATTGTATTTGTTCTTTATGTTTTTTTATGCCGGGGGACGCGACGATAATGTTCTTATGGGCGGAGGGTCTTCGCTTTAATCAGGGAACGCGTTGTGATTAAACGCGCCAATGTTTTTGTTTTCACTCTTCACCTACTCTTCTTGTGACGACAGTGACGAACAGTGAAAAAAAAAATACTAGTGTTTTTGCTTAAAAGTTACCTACAGGTACTTCTACACATATCTATGTATATACTTATAAAAATTAATACATAGACATTTTTATATTTAACGCGCAATTTAAAAAAAAAACAACTCTGTCTCTTTAAAAAATGGGTTCGCCCCGGTAGAGCTAGTTTAAAGAGGCAATATTTCCGGTTGTACATATTCTGTTATCAGTGGGTCGGAACACTGATAGATTTAATTAACATTTTGGCTTTTACAATTTGAACAAAAATCTATTGACAATTAAAATATTATAACTCCACAAGCAATAAAAAAGTAAATTTGTGATCTTAATATGTTAATTATGATAACATAGAAACTTTGAAACCTGTGTGTGCAAATTTAAATTTAATATATTTCAACGTCTTAAAAGTTGGCATAATTATTTAGACGACGAAAAATAAGTGAAAGAACCGAATTAATTTTTTTTTTAAATATATACTTAGGCATTGTAGGTTTATCAGTATTTGCTCTTGAAAACATTGAGACTGCAAAATGTCTTAGTTGTAACAAATGTGTTTAACGTTTTTGACTTTTTCTTCGCAATTCCTGAACTCATGAGAAACTGTTACCTTAAATATTGATAATGTGTATCAATATCTAAGTTAACAGTTTCTCACGAGTCCCTGTACCTAATTTCTTTTACATGAATTGAAATGATCATGATCCCTTATCAGAAGGGGGTATTAAAACTAAAAACATAAATTAATAATATCTGAGTGTCATTACTTATTAAAAAATTTGTGTAATCACATTTTTTTTCCAAAAGGTAATTATAATGTGTAGGTCAGCACTTATACAAAACACTCAAAACGTAAAGCGAGCATCTAGATCATTCGGGACTTTATTAACATATTACAAATACCAACATTATTCTGTCAATAAAAGTAATAAATTTGTTATAGTGCCAAAAAGTTTGACACGATGTCGCGTGTAATAAATATCGACACTTTGTATCGCATACGAATGTTGTTGTTACCATATTGATTATATTTTAATTTTTAAGGCATATAAAACGTCGAGGCATGTCAATAAACTAAGTTAATATTTGACTTTAAGTCACGGAGCTCGTTCCCCACGCATACCGACACAAGATAATGACTCAAAACGGCAATTCGAGCCAGAGTTTTTCATAAAACGAGGTATATGAGTCAAGAACATCGGGGCCATAAACATAAGAACACCCTAAGCGCTCACCCCTTGCACGAAAAAGTCACCCCCGCACGTACGTACGGAGCACAAAAAAGGGCACCAGAGGGACGTTACGCATCCCAAGTAAGCGGAGCTCATTGCTAGGGTCTGCAGATGTCTTTAATGGCTTTAAATTATATGTAGAGAGAGCTAACTGCCGCGTCCGATGGCGAGTAGGTGATAGATCGTATTCGGATATTATCTGTGATTGCTTTTCCTCTTTGCCGGAACTGTTCGACTAAGAAAATATCGAGGTATGAATGTTGCGAAAGTAAAAATTTAAATAAAATATATTAAAGCAAGCTTACTCATGACATAGGAGAGAATATTAAAATAAAAATCTTAATAAAAAAAATTATAGGTTCCCCTTCTATATTATCTAATAATTAATTGTATTGAAAATGATTTCTTATATACATATATGTAGATAAGAGAGAATAGATTCGATTGGAAATTTCTATTTTTTACATTATAATATCCGAACACTTGTTATACAATTATGCCTACTAATTTATTGATATCTGAAAGTTCACAGTTTAGTAACATTAAGTGAAAAGAGTCAGTTGTTGATAATTTGTTATAATTTTGCGGTTACACGGCCCTATCGTAACCTGTGCAACTATAATAAGTTGTCATTGCGTTGTGTTGTTTACTAGCGCTATACAGGCGAGTGGGCACGATTTCACGCGATTTCATTACACCACGAGGTAAAAAAAGATGGAGAAATTGTAAAATAATGTCAATTACTCGTGTACAAGCATCGCATAGTAGTAACTAACTAACGATCGTCATTACCCATTGTCGTGGTTTGCGTAAATAGATACGATTTCGCGGCGAAGCGAGGCGGGGCCAGGCCGCTACTGTTTTCCGCTTCGCTCGACATCCTCGCTCGTTAATATAATCACGGCTTTATTCTCTACTAAACAGTAGTTGAACTAATGAAGTCTAATGTTGAAGTTGCTTACAATAATTTATTAAATTTTTAATGTTTATTAACTCTTAGTTTGTTGTTGTTGTTGTTGTTAGTTGTTGTTTTTTTTTTAATGTCATCAGCTTGAGTTTGAACTACATTTATTATCCATGTTCGAGGATAAAAAAGATCTCAACACAAATTAAAATTACTTCAAATATTTTATGTTTCTATTTTATAATCAATACTTGTTATTATTGAAACTATGAAATTAACTCAACTTTTGCTATCTTTATTTACATTGCCACAAGTTGATTTGTAAAATGATTATTTATGTTATGAATGTATAATTGCATAAACACCATTACGATCATCATCTCAATATCTGCATATCCTTGCACTTTTCCCCCTACATAGGGTCGGCATAGTATGTACTACTTTTACGTATGTCTTGGACTCTACTGTAGTCCATAATGTAGTGAGTTTAGGCTATAGTTTTTACGGCCGGTCACCTGCCTGACGCCAACCCTCCTCTGGAATCCACCTCCCCTTCCCATCCTTTCCTTATTGAAAAAGGCTGGGTGGGAAAAGGACTAGAGTTAGGCCTCCGGCACTGCACTTATTAGTCGAAACGCATAATATTTCTACTTCTCGTCTGTCTTCTGTAAAGTCGTGGTATTTTACTATGGGGCCATTCTTGCTATTGACGTTATTGTTGCAGACTCTACCACTGTTAAACAATAATGTAAAAACTTATTTTCAACCTATCACTGACAAAGTTATATTTGCAAACAATTGCAATACTAACACAAAAAAACGTAACGCTCTGAATACTTGATTAAATTTATTTATTAAATCTATAAAGCGAACTGGCCGCTTTCTATTTGCCTATGATAAAAAAGATTGAACTGTCACTCGGCGTCCATTGAACCGGGTGACACAATGATGTGGGCAGGCGACGCATTGTTTTAGACGACACACAAAGTCGCGGATGCGTCCGATACAGTCGATTGCGTTTGCATGCTACCATATTTTTTTGTATTCCGAGGTATTTGAATTAACGCAATAATAAAACAATTCATACACGATAAATAATTTCTAAACTAAAAAATATCTACAACTCTTGTACAACATAAATATAAACGTCACAACAATCTTCAAGTACAGTGTGTAAAATGGATATGCCAGTAGAATATGATTTAGTTTATTTTTGGACATTTTGTAATTTTCAAGAAGTAGGCTGTCTGAAGAAAATCGTACGTAGCATACAAGTTGAAATTAAACCAACAAACGTTATGACAAAAATCCGTTTTTGTTGCATATTAAAAATTAAGATTATTTAAAATATAATACTTACAAAGAAAAAGCTTTTCTGTGAGTAATAACGGTATAGAAATAAAAACTTACTCTAAAGGAATAATGCTTCGATTTCTAAGCTAACAAGTTGTATTGTGCTTTTCTGCTCACCTTCTGTAACAAAGGAAAGTTCCTTATTTATTAAAAGTATTCTCATAATCTTGAAAAAAATACTTAATGCCGTAAACTTAACAAAGAATCTCTAGATATTAGCTTTTATTGTGTTCTACAAAGATAATGCTCGTTTCCCTATTTCACATAGATCGCTTCGTTCAAAGATCATCGCTCTAAAAAAGATTTGGGGGAGAAAATTTAAAATATGTGCGACAATTATCGATACACAACGTAATAGTCCTCTTACATTGTGTAGAATACTGAAGACACCAAAAAAAGTCCCCCTGTAGAGTCGGAAGATTTATTCGCAAATTAGTTATAAATTTCGCCTCCGATCTCAGCCTAGTTAGTACATCGGGCTCGGTTATAAAAATGTATTTAAAATGTCGCCGACAAAAATGATTTATTATGTACAGAGTGTCGTAAATTTGTCCATTTAGACCAGGAGGGGGCAATAAATTGTACCGCACCTCCTATGTACGCTTACTTTTGAAAAATTACTATCATTTGTAGACATTATGCAATTTTGAAAGATGTACATAATTCGATTGAAAATACATAATTTTTCCTCCACCGAGGAAATCGTGTAGTTACATTTTTCATGCGTAGTTGTATTTAGTCTTAGATTAGAGTTTGTAATTATTTATCTCTCATTAAATCCTAGAAGTAGCTTTAGTTGTAGCTAGAGTTCATGAAACATACTCGTGTTTTCTTCTAACAAAACCCACCCCACTAAAGTTTCCTAAAAGTTGCCTATGATTATAAAACATTATTGGCTCGATTACTAAGATCGCAATGATCTACCACATCTGTTTTTGAATCTCAACGCCTATCGTTCCTTAGCTTATTATCACTCTGGTTATTTATTTTATACTCACTATTAGTAACTTATAAAACTCGTATGTAGATCGATTGTGATATTTATTATAGATAGCTTTATTTTCTTAGTATAATTTTTGTTATTTAATTTTGTATATTCACAATATTACAAGCTTATCAACATCATAGATTGAATGTGATTTGTTACGTGTAAATTATAACAGAAAAACATAAAGATAACAGGACAAACTTCGATAAATTTTATGTAGTCATGTACATAACTCGGCCCGTCATATTTTAACTTGACTTGGTACTTTTGATCATCGCGAGAGTTAGCAATGTATCGAAGTAATAATACACTTGGGAATATTCATGATCTGCAACAATACGCATTAATTTATGCAAGATGATCTTATGGCTTTTTTTAATCGCTAAAAAAATGACAATGCCCTTCGTCAAAAATTGCGATCGGCGGTGTCACCCAACACTTCCTTGGGGAGTTGCAAAGAAAAAACCCATCAACCCTAACCTGACGTGTCATTCATTGTGAACTCCTTATTTTTGTCGCTTAAAAGTTTTTTTTTTCATTTCTAATTCAATACCGAACAAAAACTGTCTAATTGTAACAGTTTCTTTCTTGAAGAAATTTTAAGGTCGATTATTTTTTCTATTGTTGTTTCTTTGGAGGAATGTTTTTAGCTTTGTGTAGATTATCGCATTGATTGACATTTGGGGATTTGTGCAACCGGTCGTCTTTATGTTCCCTTAGTTATTATTTTCTTTAATTAAAGTTTACGCTTTAAGATGGCGGACAAAGTTGAAATAAATATTTTGAGTCACAGTCGGAAGAAAAATATATGTTTACGGAAGAATAATAGATTATATGAAGTTATAAATATGTTATATTAATTAATCTTCGTATTTAAATGTTCTAAAATAGCGGAGTATATTTTGCTCAAGCCTTTTGAAATGTTCTATAAGTCTTTAAATTTGATGGATTAAAAATCCACCTGATTGGATAGTAATTCAAATATAGTTGATTAATTTTGTGCTTTTCAAATATATTTGTAGGAAAATATGTGATGCCAAGAGCTGCACAAACCAAATTTAGGTAGTTGGCTATGAATATTCAGTTCGTAGACAGAAAGAATTCAAGTGTGACATCACAAAATTATGATTCTTCCTACACCTCAAGATGGAATGTGCTACAACGTTACCTAGACCAATTATTCATTAAAAAGGAATCTATCAAATAACACGCACCTGATTGATAAGAAGTGAAAACTCCAAAACATGCTATTAAACCATTCTGATCGATTGGAAAGGGTTCAGCCGAACAGAAGAACACATAATAATTGTTAACAAAGGAGATCCGGTCCGTTCGGGAGCTCTATTATTTATAGTTTCCGATCAGAGACTGAATACGCCTTAATTATCGACTCCATAATGTCGCACCCTTAAAACTTTCTTTAAAAAAACTTCGAAACTTTCACGCGGTTTGCGTTTTAACCGAAATTGGTTATTATTAGTTTTACGTTGACTGGATATAAAAGAGCAGGTCACGTTTGACAAGGAGATATATGATAGGATAGATAGTACCCTTTCGATTCTGAAGATTCCCAATCGGTTTCTAGACGACAATTTTGCTATAGCACAGTAAATGCTTCTTCGACTCGAATATGACTCGAACTCAACACGAATGATACGGAGGATAATAGACACACAGTACAGTAGAAAATCTGCCATTTCTTTACATTTGACGATGTACATCACCGGTATATCATCTCATCTCACATCACCTCAACCTATGATCGTCCACTGCTGGACATAGGCCTCCCCCATTGATCGCATCATTGGGGGGAAATGTGCCATAATCGCCCCGTTTGGCAGGAGGGTTGGCGATCGCAGTATGTTCCACCGTATTAAGAAAAGGACGCTGCTGCCCGTTTATATCATCTATAGCCGTTAAAAATATTACATTTAATATTATTTTACACTAGTCGTTTTTGGGACACCCTTATGAATAATTTTAAGGGCTACGCTAATCGAAATAGAGAAGAACTCAAACATTTCTCGAGGTTAACCTTAAAGGTAATCCTTAGTAAATAAATGGGGAATATCTATCGAATGGTAGACGGTTTTAATAGACTAGAAATTGTTTTGAACCGTGTTCGAAAAGCGTGAAGATTTTGTAAGGATTAATACGACCTTCGTCTACATAGTATTTGTCACTGGTTCTCAAAGTTAATATATATAAAGTTATCTTCCACATTTTTTTTTTAGTTTTATTTTAAGTCTAAGAATAAGGGTGGTATTTAAAGTTTTAAAAAAAATAACTGCCAAAATCAATTCTTTTCTCAGTGTTTACACATCTTAAATAATTACTAGTAGTACTAATTTCGACGATTTTATAATTCGGTAATAAATTATAAAATATATTATAAAATTATCAATTTAATAGTTTTTCTTGTCTTATCACTAAAGAAATGTATCTCTATTATTTTCATATTTTATTCTATTTTTTTTAAATTATAAATAAGTGTTTGGTACTTTGTTGTCGAACGAAATTGCAAGCGCTACGTTTCTTTTTCTGCAGCTAATCATGTGGCGGTGATTTAAAAAAAAATGTTGCTTAAACTTTGAGCACCTATGTTTAAACAATATTACATTCTACCATTGATTGATACCACAAAGACCTACCAACTTTGTTAAACATTGTAAAGTAACATTTATATTATTTTGTTAACCCTTGCGAGGCATTTTAATAAGAATATTTTAATCCTTAAGCCAACGAACTTATTTCTCTATAGTGTAGCATATGAGGTTGAGTTTATTCTCAACGTTAGTTTTCATAAAATAGCCTTACCTTCTGGCTACCGCGAAATGCCTATTCTATCATGATTGGACTACTTTTTATTTGTTGTTTTAAAAAAGATAATATGTCATTTCATATCTAAGCGCAATTAAAATTGCACCGTGACACATTCATTGCAGGCCGTATTTAAAATATCAGTAACTGTTTATATCTATATAAACAGTTTGTTTATGCTGTGAACTACTGTATTCCATAAAAACCATATCAAAGTTTACTACTACTATG
>DWLR01002803.1:0-14656 GCA_018246295.1 Papilio alexanor hazarajatica | reverse complement strand
TGACTTATACATGCCTCTTTACCCCGCAGATCAAATGACTTACACCTGCCTCTCTACCCCAAAGAACAAAAGACTTATACCTGCCTCTCTATCCAAAAGATCAAATGACTTATACCTGCCTCTCTACCCCAAAGAACAAAAGACTTATATCTGTCTCTCTACTCTTAAGAAAAAATAATTTTACCCGCCTCTCTACCCCAAAGAATAAATGACTTATACATGCCTCTTTACCCCGCAGATCAAATGGCTTACACCTGCCTCTCTACCCCAAAGAACAAAAGACTTATACCTGCCTCTCTATCCCAAAGAACAAATGACTTATACATGCCTCTTTACCCCGCAGATCAAATGACTTACACCTGCCTCTCTACCCCAAAGAACAAAAGACTTAATATACCTGCCTCTCTATCCAAAAGATCAAATGACTTATACATGCCTCTTTACCCCGCAAATCAAATGACTTATACCTGCCTCTCTACCCCAAAGAACAAAAGACTTATATCTGTCTCTCTACTCTTAAGAAAAATTAATTTTACCCGCCTCTCTACCCCAAAGAATAAATGACTTATACATGCCTCTTTACCCAAATGACTTACACCTGCCTCTCTACCCCAAAGAACAAATGACTTGTACATGCCTCTTTACCCCGCAGATCAAATGACTTATACCTGTCTCTCTACCTCAAAGAACAAAAGACTTATACCTGCCTCTCTATCCCAAAGAACAAATGACTTATACATGCCTCTTTGCCCCGCAGATCAAATGAATTATACCTGCCTCTCTACCCCAAACAGCAAATGAATTATACATGCCTCTTTACCCCGCAGATCAAATGACTTATACCTGTCTCTCTACCCCAAATAACAAAAGACTTATACCTGCTTCTCTATCCCAAAGAACAAATGACTTATACGTGCCTCTTTGTCCCGCAGATCAAATGACTTATACTGCCTGTCTACCCTAAAGAACAAAAGACTTATATCTGTGTCTCTACTCTTAAGAAAAAATAATTTTACCCGCCTCTCTACCCCAAATAATAAATGACTTACACATGCCTCTTTACCCCGCAGATCAAATGACTTATACCTGCCTCTCTACCCCAAAGAATAAAAGAGTTATATCTGTCTCTCTACTCTTAAGAAAAAATAATTTTACGCGCCTCTCTACCCCAATGAATAAATGACTTATACACGCCTCTTTACCCCGCAGAACAAACGACATATACTTGTCTCTCTACCCTAAAGAACAAATGACATACCTGTTTCTCTACCTCAATGCTCAAATAACTTGTGACTGCCTCTGTACCCCAAAGAAAAAAATAATTTTACCTGCCTCTCTACCCAATGATCAAATTACTTAATAAACGATATTTTTGCATTTCAGATTTGTCGACAAAAAATTTGTAACCTAATGACCGCTAATTTAAGTAATAACTTCTATAGATGCGTTAGACAATTTTTGTATAGATAAAATCTAATATAATAAGCTAAGGTTAACAGTATATTTTTATTATTAAAAGTGCTACTAATAGTCTTGTTAATCGATGTGTATTGGGGACGATTCTAGTTTGCAACAAAAAACAAACTTAAAAAGTTTTTCAGTTTAAAATATTATGGGGGAAAACAAAAATTCTGTTGGGTTCGGGTAAATATAAACCAAAGTTGGAAATACTGTCATTGATTTTATTATACACAAATAAAAAATATATAGACAAATTGTTTTGTTTACTTAATCGATATTCTAACAAATTCAAAGATGAACTAGTTTCTTCATTCCTTCATATTTTTTTTAACTATCAAATTCACATTGAATTGGTACTTAAACGATAAACAACAACGTATTTGGTACATATAGATCATGATTATTTTGCACTTTTATTGTCACTCATGAAATATAACATTATTACTTTTTACTGTGGACTTTGTTTTTATAAAATCAATCGCGTGCTGGATTAGTACTACTGGCAGTCTTCAAGGAAACTATTTATAGGTATCTGTTGTGTACGTTCAAACTAAACGCAATGTCTATCACCTATTATTTTTTTATTAAAAGTAGCAGCAATTTCTGGTGAATCGTCTAATTTTGCAGTTTACCACTCTTAAATTCTTATATTCCAACATCTTTACTATTCATTAAAATAATAATTTTTCAACCCACTTTGCTATTAAATTATACGTAACATTGTTCACAATGATTTCGAAATTTATTAAGATTTTCGTTTGTTTATTTATAGGTTCGATGTCAATGTGCGACCCCGTGATAGACGAGCACTTCAGGCGCTCACTCGGCGACGACTACATGAATTTATTCAAAAAGAACACCGAACAAGCACAACCGGGGCCCAAGCCGAACACCAAGGACCGAGCCAGCAGCCCCATACAGTTCAAATCGGAAGAACCGCCTAAATCGACCAAAATCATCGCCATGGAAGTTGACGACGCGAGTATGTCGGTAGATGATCATTTCGCGAAAGCTCTGGGTGATACTTGGCGCCAGATACAGACTTCCAGGTTAAAGGAAGACAAGCCGCAGTCCAGCAAAGTCGTCGATGACCACTTCAGCAAAGCCCTCGGAGACACGTGGAAGAAGATACAAACATCGAAGCACTTAGAAGAGAAACCTAAAGACCAAACCAAAATAATGTCTAGAAGTGGCGTCGTGATATAATAGACTGGGGACCGAGTTTAGGAGGTGGTCCAGACTGCTACGGCCTTGTATACTCGTGGCGTATTCACGATTCTTAATGAAGTCTTGTTTGAGGAAGTTTACAATATTTATCGTTGGTTTTACGATTGATTTGAATCCATGACAATTCTGTTACCTTACCGGTTTTGGGGTATTTCAGCGAGGGTTTCCGAGGGCATTTGATAACTTCTAAAATTGGATGGAAAGGAAAAAATTCATTACATAATTATGTCCTAGTTGCTTGTCGCAACAATGTACATTGAATTTGTTTATTATAAAAATAAATTGACTTCTGTATAAATCTTCTTACACCCTCGTAATAAGCTTTGTTCGTGTCCCTCACACGTGCGGGACGAGGTGAAACAAACAACCAATCACGTCTCTGCGTTAAACACGTGGGTCTTTTAATTGTATGGATTATATTTCGGATATGAAAATCTCCACATATTTTTTAAGTACACCAATATAATATTAGATGTTGGTTATTTAATTATAAAATATGTTTATTTCGTAAAATTCAGATGTACATATTATTTGTATTATTATGAAAGTGTGAGAAAATTCGTTTATCAAGTCAAAGATATTAAATTATAAATATTGTAACCTTATTTAAGTGCCCTCTACCGGAAACCCCGCGCTTTAAAATTATTTTTTTATAAATAATCATTTAATTCTATGTAGTCAATTATTAGTCACCAGTTACACGATAAGTCATTACCTCAGTTTTATGCGCTTTTGCACAATTCACTATTATTTAGGTAATTTATAATAAGTATTTGTAAATAATAGCCGGTATATTAAAACGTATGGGTTATTTAATCGATATGCTAGAGCTAGAATTACTACTTTCGAAGATATAAATACAAAGGTAAGCATACAATTGCATAAACACATTTTAATTTAGACAACGATATAACGACGTGAGAAAACTTGAGAAGAATCTTCTTTGAAAGATAATTAATATTAGCCATTTGACCAAGTCCTTTTCTTGTTTAAAACCATGTAGTTTAATTATAGAATAATCGTTTATAAGTATAAATAAGTTCGGTTTGGTAGACGATGACGTTCTATTAAATAATACCCGACAAGGTCTCGTTTCTTTAAAATCCCATTTTCGTTTAAAACAATTACTGTATCTGAAATTAAATTTAAAGAAAAAAATGTGAATTTTTTAATTAAAAATTTTGAGTAAATTTTAAAGATTTTTTTTATTTTTAACAAGAAAATTGGTCAAAATTCGTAAATTATTTGTTTTTACTTGAAAGTTATACTAGTTATTCGGCTTGTATATAGTTATCTGTGTATTTAAATCTCTCTTGTATAATTATGTTCACTTCTCGCTGCAATGTTCCTTGTGTTTAATATTTTTCCTAGTTCTTAGTTCACATTAAGGTTTGTAAATGTAAATGTTTCGTATGAACTGTGTACAATAAACGACAATGCTATCTAAACTATGTTATTTTTTTATTTCATACAGTTATTTTTCTCTTTCGAATTCCACGCCAATCCTAGTATCATGATAACGTCCAACGTCATGCAATAAAATTTATCAGCTTATGGCTTACCTAAATATGGAAAAGTAAGCCAAGTATAATCTTATTATTATTTTTTTAAATATGCAAAGTTCTTACTATTCAGTGGGTAGTATGTAATTAAACCGCATACTCTACGAATGCGAAACCTGGACCATAAACGAAAATAACCCAAAAACTATGCTTCTGCATTCTATATCAAACGATTGAGAACGACAAAGAAAAGCTTGAAAAATAAAATGTCCTTATCACAGTCACATTCTAAGATAGGGCCAATAGACAAACCTTTAAATAATGATGATGGAAAAAAACAGAAAAGAATAAGACGTGACCTTCTACATGTCAGGAAAGAATCGAGTACACTTAATTACTTAAGGTCTTCGCCCATCAAACCCAACCAGCACCATCTCACCGTGGCGTCAACGTGTGCCGGTGCGTTAACGGCGTGACAAAGCGAGTCAAACGTATCGTTTTGGCAAGCAAATTTTTCTCTCGCTCGCTCATTCGTTGACCGCGCGGCGACTACCCTTCAGTCAGTCAGTCAAGGGAACAGAGACTGCAATCACTGGTGTTAATACCTCTATGTAACAATGTTCTATGATTTGCTCTTCGTACCACAGATTATGAGAATCGAAGTTTATTATTCTGTTTAATTTTTTATTATGTGGCAATTTTACTACGAGGTAAATAAGAAGTTAGCGTATTTTATAAAATGCATTAATTTCCCAGTAAATTATTAGTACTTACTATTAGTTATTCCCAACGAAAAATTCTTTTTATTCTGGTATTTTAACTATTTTGAAATTCAAGTATTAAGAAAACTACTTTTTATTCTGGTATTTTAACTATTTTAAAATTCAGGTATTAAGAAAACTACTTTTTATTCTGGTATTTTAACTATTTTGACATTCAGGTATTTAGAAAACTACTTTTTATTCTGGTATTTTAACTATTTTGAAATTAAGGTATTAAGAAAACTACTTTTATGATAATAATTTCTTTATATTCTTTATTTTGTCTTAATTTTAAAGCTAAAGTTTTTAAGATCATTGAAGACGTTTCGTTTTTCTCGCCTTTATAATGTTGTGTACATTTAATTATTTTATTTCGAAGATATAGAGCTGGAGACATTTCTACGTGAAAATTCTTTTACAAAATCCATATTAAGACAATTGTATTACAGAATCTGACCAAATTCAATAAAATAAGAGGATTTCATTGAGTTTATTGAACAGAATAAAACCAAAATATAAACCAGAACCTGCAAAAGTAATTGTTTAATATTACACAAAAAACAAAACACTACATTATGACAAATAAACTCTCCTAATATACACATCAAAAAAGTTTAAGCATCATGATATAAATTATACACATTATATTTATCATTATTTATTTACATATTAGAATATTATATAAGAGATGGCTCTCTAATATAATATTCTAATATGTCCTGGCGGACAGATTTTCTGCCACAAACTGCCTTCAGTATCACAAATGCATTGCTTTGAAAATTGCACCAAAAATATATATTAACGAACTATTTTCTCTAAAAATCTTCTAAATCATATTAAAAAAATGTATGGGGTTGAAGTTAACTAAATACTGTTACAAGTATTATTGCATTCGAAATCTGAAAAATAATAATGTAGTTCTCGACAACTATCTGTTTCAAATTTTTACTTTCATTGAAGCTGGTATTAGAACTACGTAAATATATTTATCTGCTGTTCCATATAAATACGTAAACGGTACAATTTACGCAAAAATTCTTAAATTCTAGAATATTTACAAAATAAAACTATATAAACTACAATTTAAATACGTAGCTATATCAATGAATAGAAAAAAATCATTAAATTATTCATGAAACATGAATAACATACTAAAAAATATTAGATACAAAATATACATTTAGTTTTGTCCGTTATCTGCGATGACGTCATGCACGTAACACGTAGCAATGGAGAGAGGCTGGAACTTTGTGCGGCGTCGCTTCCGTTGCGCTGTCATTTTGCAGGTCGTCCAAATTCGAGCACTGAATTCGAATGGTGCTAGAGACTCGTGTAACACTCTATCCACACACCCGAATACAGTTGTCAAAACATGGACCGGTGAATATTTAATTTTACGCATCTTCTTAAAACTTCACAGAAAAATTGCTGGAATTTTTACATTATTTATTAGTTTCCATAAAACAAATACTGCTGTCTATAATAGTTTTCAAAAAAGGTTTTCAGATACATATACGAATAATACAAAAAGGTAAAATAAAAGTGAGGATGAATATTAGAGATTACTAATTAAAATTTTGTAAGATCTCATATTTTTTGTTTCTTCTATCTAATCATATCGGTTATTTGTAATGTCGTTTCAATCGCAACCAACCTGGTTGATATGCGTTCACCAGAGTTTAACATGATTTCTAAATCAAGCTATTCATTAAATAAATAGGAGCAATTAAAACTTTGGTGTTATTCTGCGTACTCTCGCTGAGTAGGATAAACGAATTTTCTCATGTGCTTTTTTTTTGCTCATCAGGCGCATTTCAGTAAAAATTATAAAATACAGCAAACAAAATCTAAAAAATATAATGATTGAGGGTGTTATAAATAAAAAGGGACGTAAAATTTTATTACGCGCGTCAGAATTGTCATTAGCAATGAATAATGACAAAGATACCAAGAGGTCCACGTGCCTCGACCGATTGGCATCGGCTTGTGACGAGCCCCGAACGCTGAACGCTTCCATTATTTACGCGTGCTCTGGCCCAACCTGACCGGCGTATCGATCCAACACCCCTCCCGGCCCCTACGCCTCACCACTCTGCCGCCCTCGTCCCATCTCTCCCTCCGTCTAACTGAATAATACAATAATAAATTCGATACGAAAAAATATTCAAGTATTCGTAACATTTACGTATATTTACCTATATGTTTGGTAAATACAATTGACAAATAATTGTGTCAAAGCTTATTTTGTAATTAAAATTCTTCTATCATAAAAGATATACATCGGACCACAAATACCAAAAAAAAAATGTTTTTGAAGAAACTTCTTCAGACTCATCAAAATGACATCACACCGCGACTGAAACACACACAAAACACAGTATGTACATAGCTACGTATGTGAGCGAAGTGTCTAAACTGTACATAGGCTAATTTCTTTGTTAAGAGGCCAAAACTAACAACATAGTAGTGAAGTAGAGACCGAAGTATATATTTGTGTTTTTACGTGTGTTTGTCTTCGTTCAGAAATCAAAAAAAGCAATTATTTGTATTGGAATAATGAATAAAAATAAACAATTATTTGAAAATAAATATAACTTCTAACTTCTGCCGTAGGAGTTAAATGTCCAAGCAACTCAATATTAAATATCCGCCACCTATTGTGTTACTAGCTTTTTGTAGAAATGAAGATGGTAGTAGATAGAAAGGGACGGAAATAGGCCTGTGCGTATTGTCTCTTGGGTGGTGACCCAAGAGACAATACGCACAAGTAAATAACTTGCACATGCGTTGCCTACCTTTAGAGTACAGAGGAGAACAAAAGAACGATACTTCTTATTCCAATCCATCCACTCCAGGGTAGACAAGCTAAACCTCTACCTCTTCCCATCCTTTCCTTAATAGCAAAGATTGGACGAGAAAGATTTTTTTATACAAGCAAGAGGTCAGCGGAGAGATCAAGCGGTCAAATGTCTGCTACCCATAAATATCTGCAACATGAATTTTGGAGTTGCAGATGCCTTGCCTACCTTTAATAGATTACTTTTCCTTCTCCTATCCCTTCCCCATCAAATCTTCTTTCCCTTCCTACTTTTTCCTTATGATAAAAGTGGAAGAGGACAAAACTAGGCCTCCGGCACTTCATTTATCAGAGGGTTACATCTATTCATATGATATTTCTACTTCACGCCTGTCTTCTGTAAGGTTGTGGCATTTCACCGGTCGAGCCGACCCAATCGTGCAAAATATGTTAACGATAACATATTTTGCACGATTACAAACGTTGGTAGACCAACGTCCCTGTCATACTCACCTAACCAAGTCAAGCGACAACTGCTGTACTAAAGGTACGACAACGCTTGTATATATATTGTGCATTTCGCTAAATGTCTTCGAAATACACAAAGATTTAATGATTTATGTTGCGTAAATTATTTACATATTTCTTAGCTCGTTATAACGCCGAGGTGGGGCAAAATGGCGACAAGTTCATTTAAAATGTATGCTTCAATCAGAGGCCGTTTGGCTGCTGTACAGTTTAAAAGCAAAATAAAAAAAGATCTGAGGAAATTACTTGTGCGAGATAAAATAATTTGAAATACTAAAACCCTTTTCGTTTACACTTTCGATTTTTCTGTGTCCACTTTTATATTATAAATGAAAGTAATTTTTGTGGGTTTAGTTGAACAATATTTGTATAAATGAGATTTAAAAAATACGTTTGAATATAAAAAGTAATATCGTATGCGTGTAAACGAATACCGTTGTCAAAGAACCGAGGCGAGCCCCGTGTAAAAGCGACCCTACTCATCGCCACTTGATGCGGGTATTCAGCTAGAAGCGCCATATTTATCTAAAAGGAGCGACGAATTCTTGTTCGAAGCTCCTTAGAGTTCATTTTATTTAATAGGAAAATGAACGCTGTGGCTTCGGGTGACGTGCAAAGTAAATATTTATAATGAAACTTTATATGAACGACATATCAAGTCTAAGTAGAAGACTGACATCGACTAAACATTTACATTTTATATGACACACAGAATATCAATACAGAAAGTTTATCAATACAGAAAAAAGAAAGGTTTGATTATAACAAAACGAATATAGTCTCAAACAAATGATCCGATTTAATAACTATTTCATAGTTACAAAATTACTGTATCCAGGATTTATCACTAGAAAGGAAGTGTAAAATATTTTTTTTATTATTCATACTAACGGCCATTTCCAAATCATCATATCAACTACGTCGGATCTCTTGGCGGGTTCTTCTTTATTATTTTACCGATCTTATACGACAGTACTTTCTTAATTTTATTTCGGTAACCTCTCTATAACTGACAACTCTAACTGTCCGCTAAACGAAGATAAGCGGCAGGAACACTTATCTTCATTTGTCGGCCAGCAGAGGTATTGCATTTGGTGCAAAATCCGCAATTTATTGGCCTGGCCACTAATGAAGACACAAGCACAGAGTTTATTGAAGAACATTCGATTATAGAGGAATATGTTATTGAAAGGTTACATGTATGCAAAACAATAACGAGAAAAAGCTAATAACAAAATCCTTCATACAATTCAAACAGTAAAACTAAAACGTGATTTACCTAAATCCCAAGTTTTATTTGTTCGCCTGCCATAATTCGATTGTCTCGTGTATTGCACGACCTTTGACTGGATAGGTTTTATACGTTTATTTATTTAAAGGCAAAGTTCATTTTATGACAAGTGTTCCTATTGACATCTTACACTTTTTTTAAAAGGAAAAGAGACGCAGTGAGCTGATGCGGGCGCAGACGCGGATAGCGGTTGTCTCGGTAGATATGCGCACTGCGCGGATGCGGTGCCGTCCATACACATCGCACCGCCGCGGCTATCCGCGCGATCATCCGCATGCGTATGTTTTCGAGTGCATAGAACGCGGATATACGCATCCGCGTCCGCATCTGTGTCCCCATTCGTGACTGCTTCAGCGATGCATCCACATCCGCTCAATACATTAATAATTGGTTAGTTCCTAATAATCGGGATACTTTTACATTTCTCAAGCATATGCAACACATAGTTGCTAAAATTAGTTATATAAAAATACATAGTTGCAGTATGACTGTAGTTACATATACATATATTCAACAGCATTAAAACCCGCAGAAGGTACTGTTTTAACCGAGAAAAATCATGACCTCCGAGAATACGGGCTGAAATCGAGATATTTCTAATTATACGTTTCGTCTTAAGAGTGAGCTACCCGAGGTCCAATCTTCTTACTACCCCCTTTGCTTCACTCTGCTTTCACCGATCTACTCGCCTCCTTTCAATAAAAAAAACTTTAATACCAAATTTTACACAAAATTAACATAGCGAATTTAATATCTAGCTATCCCGAGTTCACTGTAATACAACAGAAATAATAGAGAGCTTCGTGAAAACTTTGACTTTATCCAATTAAACCAATCTATTCGTAATGTTTGTTTTAACTAACTATACTAATCAAGTTTTAACTAAAACGCAGCTTCACCATATAAGGCTTGGTAGTCTTAAAGTCGCCCGTCTGTATTTAATTATGACTTAGAACTGCGCTTTACTTTTCAAAATATATTTTAAGTATTTATTCGTTACTGTCAGATATACAGTTTATCATCATAATTTGTGTAATGCCGATTGTTATAATGTCTATTTGACATACATATGTATTTAAATGGATGGTAGAATAATGCTCGACTAGGTACTCATAAAAATATCTCCACAATACTAGATACATCTTATTAAAAATAAACTGTATAAAACAATATATTTAATATTTCAAATAGAGAAATTCAAAGTTAATTTTAATGTGTAATGATTTAAATAACATTTTTGTGGAAATTTTGCATAAAAATAAACAAACAGTAATTGAAAAAGGAGAAAGATATAAAAAAGATCTTACACGTATGTTCGCAACGAGATATATACACATGTTTATTTAAGTGTATAGAATCCACGTTTGTGGTTTATACAAAGAACAATAACGTACGAAAGTTGTAAACAAACTGGCACTAACTACATATTAGACGAGCTCTGTGTTCGCCTCGCGTCTCTCGTGTTCCTTCAACCCTAATATTACGAATTAGTGTTGTAAATTAATTTGGTATTGTTTCAACTGTTGGAAAAGATATAAAAATTATTTCGTACTTTATTTTACGAATATGACACGAACAGAATGAAGATAATAACCAATTTATTTTCATCGTTGGTAAGTGCCTACCCGTAAGAATAGGGAGTTCCAAAGGATTTTGATTCACATAATGTACACTAATTCTGGCAAAACCTCGCGTTTGCGCCTGTAAGTCCGAGTTACGGAACAATAAAGTTAGGTCAGTGATTTTATGAAATAGTGTTTCAGTTGAAAACCACGTCGTATGCTAGTGAGAATATGACGCAATGTAAATTGAAATACAATTACTGTCAGACCTATTACCTGGTGAATAAAATGATGTTAAAGTATCCACGTGATATCCTTACATGACAGTAGGAACATGTCGTTCACCCTACAGTCAGTGACACATATCTACCTTTGATAACTACCCTACCTTTAATACGATTCAATATTTTAAAGCAACCATAAGAAAAGACACTGATGTTATAGATTCAACAATAAATTTAAACGACTAAATCCTGGGCGACACTGCGTTTCGGCACTTTGAGACTTTTGCTACGACCACCTTCATTCCAGAAGGTTATTATTTTTATGTTAAAGATTACCAATTACTTGACGCCATGCTGGTATGGCAGCCTAAGAATACTAAAATTTCTCACTGAGCAAAAAATTGGGAAGCCAAATTTCCAAAGAAAAAAATATTAACGTAATTTTAACACTACTCACGGATAAATTTTGAGCTCTTTCGTTATTGTCACTTTGAATTAATTAAATAAACACGAGGTCTCTAATGTATCACTATGATAGGTGCACAGTTGTAGCAAGACTGATGCTGTTAATCCCGGCGAAGATATTTAAAGTGGAGAGTAGTCACGCGCGAGGGAACCGCGACAATTGTCTAGATGCATCCTGTTGGTACAAACTACATCTGGACAAAGGGTGTAAGGGGATACTTCCTCTAACAATACTTCTATACGGTTCTAGCGACTGCGGCTCGGATAAAAGACCTATTAACGAACGCTTTTTCTAACTGTATACAACTCGATACGGCTGTGATGCAACTATAAATTACTTTTCAAACTTTCTTTGCAGTTTTACTTTGTTAGTTACGGTTAGAAATAGTGTTAAAAAACATAGTAAAAAGTGGACTCGCAAGGTAGAAGTCGCGTCATAAAAATATATCAGGGATGGTACACCATATTGACGCTGTTATGAAATCATTAAAACAACAGAATTTGGGACCAAATCGGAAACATAGGTGGCAATTTCAAGTGGCAATTTCATTGAAGACAAAGTACGCTAGGATCACATGACGTCAGAAAAAAAGTTGGCGTATACGAGTTTAGTCTGCTACACAAATGAATACGCGGCGGGCTGCTATTTAAATTTAAATTCTTAACAAATATCATATACGTCGTACATACTCGAGTTGAACAGTTGTTCCACATTCCAACACGATATCTCGACGGCCTTACAAAACGACTGGTGTGTTATGTTACCAGCAGACCAAGCGCCCCGTCGACAGACTGACACATCATATCCTGTTGCACTGCGAACTGAAACCGCGCAGAATCGTGTTTCTCTACGATTTGCAAGAGAAAATCTTGACCAATGCAACGTTGTGGAATTGTAAACTACACCAGAGGTAACGTGAGTTTTTAAGAAACCTATAATTATGAAATAGCGGTTTTATTACTATTCTACTTTTGGTGGTACCACGACCTAACACAACATGTTTGGAAATAGAAATGAATGTAAGAATAAATACATAGACAATGTGTAGTTTTGCATTGCATGATACGACAATCTCCTTTGATGTAACAAACAATTATAAAAAGCGTTATCTTTGCTAGAGTAATCTTGCTTGCTTGCTTGTAAGGACCACCCAAAGATTAATTGTAAATCGGCGATCGATGTTTATCTGTATTTAATTTAGAAGCGACGGTTTGGTAAAATCAAGACAACGACGTGTCATGTTGAGGCACGTTTTGTTACACAACAAAGAAAACTATATCAAGTAGGAGAAAAAAGCTAGAAATTGTAATCTAGACATAGTATAAACAAAGTTTTTTTTCGAGGCTCTATTTTTTCCGCTAACTCCTTCTAAACCCTGCAACGGATTTAAGCACGGTTTTCACGATCATTCAGATAAAATATTCCCTATTATTTATATGTATGGTACATTATAATTAAAATTTAGTATTCATGAATAAATACTATATTTCGCAACCTCCGAAAATACTATTACGAAGTTAATTGTTAAAAAAACTACAGACCGGTTCGTAGTGTGACAGAAACAAATATGTATGCTTTGTCATCCGTGCGAAGCCGTGGCGGGTTCGCTAGTGTCTAATAAATAGATGATTTTAATTATTATTTTTTTCAATTCTTAATGTTTTATTAAGATCTAATTCTATGACATGTTTTGTGTTTTCCATGGTATTTTGTGTTTCATTCGGATACTAATTAAAAATAAATATTTCTTTATTTGTAAGCCAAATAATATTTAACTCAAGTGTTTGTGCTCGTTTGGTGAAAACATGTTTATCCAGACTTAGTCAACAGACTTTCGACGTTCTCTTGAACAAAAACAATTCAGAGTTCATGTTTAATGCAACAAACAGAATTTGTTCTGCCTTAAACGATTACCATAGCGAAAATTATAGCACCTACATACATGCTGAATGAAATATGGTAAGCGAATATATAGAACGCATGAATAGGGCATATGCGCTATCTTAAATCTCTTTAACCTATCCGGTCAAACGCTTAGTCACTAACACAGTATATTTTAGTATATACAGCGTAATGTTTATAAATACTAAAACAGTTTTTAAAAAATTTACTGTTTCTGAAAATTGTGAGAGGAAAATCACAATTTATGATTTAAAAAAAAGAAATGGATTTAAATTGTATTATGTATGATGATTGATAGATGCTTTCAATGTATGACATTTAAAATTATTGCACATGTCGTATTTACGAAATAAAGCGACAGAATTAAAAAAAATAGATTATAAAAGTTGGAAGAATACCAAATTATAAGTGATGTTATGAAGTTTTGAATTGTGAAAATGAATTTTTATATAAGCAGCGCAGAATGTGATGCTCGAAGACGAAATAACATTTGTTTTGTTAGAGTTTCTCTGGTCGCCAGAACTCTCACAAGACGCCAAACAACTATTAAATGAAGTGCCGGCGCAGTCAGCGAAAGAAGTAAAAGTTAATGTCGGCGAGAAATTTATTTTGCTAATCGATATAGTAGTTCGTTTGTTTTACATCTCAGTGTTGAACAATTAATTATCAGGTATGAAATTGTTTGAAAACATGAACGTAATCGTAATATTTTATTTATATGATATAGAAATAATATCCTTTAATTCAAACAAACTAGAATTAAGTAATGGTATTAAGCTAGACATAGTTTAGGCAAACGACTTGCATATTTTCGTCTTCAAAGTCTTATATTCAGACAAATTAGTGGCACTATGAGGCAAGTGACTGACCGGTTGGCGCAGTGGCAAGACACTTGCCTGTCGCGCCGCAGGTCGTGGGTTCGATTCCCACCCAAG
>DWLR01002802.1:0-14658 GCA_018246295.1 Papilio alexanor hazarajatica | reverse complement strand
ATATAATATAATATAATATAATATAATATAACGTAATAATATAATATTCTGGGACATTATTCACACATGGCCATCTTATGCCAAACGAAGCAGAGGTTGTATTATAGAAACTAGATAACTGATATACTACATATTACTATGTACTTTTCTTTTGTAAATACATATTTATATATGTAGATAGTTACACCCAGACTCAAGACAAACATGTTCAGGCACAGACAAGTTTGCAGCGTGAAAGGTAAGCGTCTTACCAACCTGCGCCAACCGGTCCATTATTATTGTAGGGTGTAACTTCCGTTTATGCTAGAAGTGTAACTTAGTAACTTGCAGGTTTTATAAACTACACAAGCTCTAGTGCGCACTCCTTTTAGATTTCAAAATGGCGAAATTGAAATTGCCGAGATATTTTTGTCGTAATATTTGCGCACCGACCTTTGAACTCATATATTTATGCGACAAAATAATCGCGCGATAAAAACGGAAATGTGCGTTAGACCCAAGCAAAATAAAAGTAAAAAAACTAGGCTTTCTAGTTTCTTATTGTGGAGTAATATGTTTTATCGTAAAAGCTATTTCTAGTAATAATTATTATGTATTTTTACTAATTCGTACCTACGTTTTTGCAGAACTGTTTTTTATAATTCTTCTACTAAGCACGTTTTACCTTGATCTTGTTACATTCGTGCGTTATCACATGTACTACGCTGAGAGTGTCATTGATATATTAAACAGTTATTTTAATATTTCACTAGTTGTAATCATATACAGTGGCGTAAGATGGTTTATATTTGAACGGTAAGAAATTCTCTTTTTGGACCTGAATTTACTAATAGTTGTTTATAAGAGATTAATTTATTACCGACATAACAAAGTCGTCTCAAGGTTGGGCAGCGATCGGGAAATGACACGTGTCCTAACTACTGCAGTCTCTGAAGGAGAAGTCATTAACCAGAGAGGCCCCATTATGAAGAACATAAGAAGTTTTAAAGTCACACAAAAATGGAGATGCTCGGTGTCTTTTGACGGATTCTACCAAAGTTTATGTAATCCGCAGTAGAACCAACACTACCTGAAGAATTGCTCAATTTTAGTGGCAACGGGTTGGATACATTGCACGCCAAACAGACGATCAATAGATTAAAAAGTGTCTTAGTAAACTAAAAGTATTTAAATAAAAATTAAAACAGTAAAAAACATTTACTAGAATATGATGTTAAATGTAAATTTACTAGAGGTATCTCTCTCAGGTCTCTTGTTACTAGAATATGGTAATGGATAAAAATGGTTACTAACACCTAAGTGTAATGCTTGCTTCTTTACTTGGATTGCTCCCTGCTGTCTGTTTATAAATAATATTTTACACGTGTCTTTGTTTTTTTTAACGTTTTATTTTAGAAAGGGCTTAAGAAAAGTTCTGGATCTCGCAAAAAAGAATAACAATATGGCTACACAAAACGAGAGTAGTATTGAGAAGCATACAGCTTTAATAAAATCCATGAAAAATCTTGTGATCAGTTGCTATTTTTTTCATTTCATAAATGATCTGATCATATTCGTCCCGCATAGAATCTCTGTAATTGAAGATTTTTCGGTGACGTCTTGTGTTGGTAATTTAATTGTATAGCAAAATATTATATGCAGAATGTTTCACATTCTTAAATTATTGATTTCTTTTTAGGTATGGAACCGTTAAAAAAGAGTCCGAATAGAGAAATATGTACGACGATTTTTCTTTTACAAGCCTTTTTTGGTATCGGTTTAACGGTTGTTTATGATGCAACATTTTTATTCCTATTCGCTCATACGGCAGCCATGTTTGAAATTCTTGGAGAAGAAACAAAGTCGTTAAATGACATTATGGTACGACAAGAAATTACAACAGTTGCTGAGATATTGAAAAACTTAGTGAATCGTCATTCTTTAATATTGCATACAGTTAATAAAATTCAAGAAATTTACACCGTTACAGTTGGAGTCAGCTTTGGTCTAGAAGCAATTTCATTGTGTATATTTTTTGTGTTGCCACTCAATTTGGCTTTTAATTTTACACCAATAATTTTACACGGTATATTAGTTTTCTTTTTATATTGTTATCAAGGCCAAAAGATAACTACTGCCGCTGAACGATTTCAAATGGCCGTGTATTGTTGCGGATGGGAGAACTTTGACGTCAATGAACAGAAAATGATACTATATATGTTGAGACAATCTCAAAAGCCCGTGATATTAAAAGCAGCATCTGTGATTCCGGTTTGCATCTATACGTTTGCTTCCACCATGCAGTCTATATATAAATTCGTAACTGTATTCAAAACTTAATTCTCCAAATAACGTTGTTATTGTACCTGCTTTATTTGTTATTGTAGATGCACGATCGATAAATGATTGTTAAATCAATGGAGATATTATAACGCATTTTGTTATACTATTGTAGCCTAATTTTTTACGTGTTGGGCCTATATTTATAAATATCGGATTCATTGCTTAACATCAGGTTGGACTGTGGTCAAGTGCTAGTTTATTCCTGTTCAGTACTACTGAACAGCCCGCGGGAGGAGACGCCTCCATCCGTCGCGCACCGTTCCAAGCGTTCACGCTAGGAATGGGATATACAGTTGTGTACCTAGTATTTTGAGTACAAGTATATGCAAATACCCGTTCCGAATACCTACAAGTGTTTAGGAGTATCGATTTTGTGTATAGTGGCGACGAAATTTTTCCGTGTCTCGCGGCGGACAACAAAAAAATGATTTCCTCCAACCTACTCCAACCTAAAAACTCTCGGAGTTCTACCGGATGACGACAAAAAATATACAATAATCTCCTATTATATACACCCACCAATAATACGTTCTCCTACGCTACAATGTTCTTCTACTTTTTCCTCAATTTTACTTCTCCAGTATTAAATACTTTTAAAGTACAAAACACTTCTACTAAATTAAATACTTATGGAGTACGAAATGCTTATGAGACATTAAATACTTCTAAATACTCAATACTCGTTCTTTTAGTTCCCACATACTCGGTACTCACAAGTATTGAAACCTAGTATCAAAACCCGTTCCAGTTTATACGTCCCACCTCTAGCGCACGCATTCGCCTTCAATAATTCAACGGCACACAAACCTTTGTACCGAATTCTTACATAAATCTTTTAAACCTTTACCAAGTCTTTCACTTATATATACAGTCCACTTTCTAACAATTCCTTATAAAAAATAAACATATATCATTCTAAATATTTTAAAACAACACTGGCAACACAAGTATATAATGTAGATCTAGCAACAATTAATCTGCTCGTAATATTTTTAAGAATAAAATCTGTGTACGAATGTGTACTGTACTCGTATTCCTATTTTAGATAAGGTTCTTCATTAATGATCGTGATTATTTTTATCGTTGTTATAACATGATATCTTTATGAATTAAGTAGCTAGAATAGTTACTATAAACAAAATAATAAAGAAGTGTGTACAAAAAAGTTTTTTTTTAATATTTCGTTTGGAAAAAGTTATATAAACTTTTTTAAACGTCTTGTTATTGTTGTTCATGGGACAGTCAGTGATTATAATTTCTTCTTAAACGGTTACGACGGTCCGTTGATTGATGTGACGAACTGTTAACTTTCTGAATTTAGTGTACTTGCGGGTTTTCGAACATATGTTAAGAATTATATAAACCCTAAGTATGCTTGTAAATCCACTAATTTTCACTGTAATTTTAGCAAATAGGCAAATGGTAATTCTATCTTTAAGTTTTGAATTCACACAAAAAGTAGTCAGCGCCAGAAATTGCCTAGTCCGACTTAACAACATATCAACTGGCAAGTGGAGGAGTATATCTTAGACGTATACGGTTTCATTCCTAAAACAATTTTTGAGAATTAAGTTGTGTGTAACAATCATATTGGGGATCATTCTTTTTTACGGAAGAAGGAAGCAAACGAGGTCGTGGTTCTCCTGGTGTAAAATGACCGCTACCCATAGGCATTCGCAACAAGCAAATGAGTTGCAAATACGTTGCCTACCTTAATTGGAATAAAAGGAATTGAAGAAATACTGGGAATGGGAAGACAATTGCTGTTGGATATATTACGTTGCAAATGTAGTCTATACGGACTATATTTTCGTGAGATTTCTTATTTTGTATTTTTTTTTCGTTCATAGACACGCTATAATTATTTTTCTTTAAGTGTAGTGTTTGACTTGTGAGCAGTCATGATTGTAGCCTCAGAGCCATTAATTAAGGGGTCGTGATCCAAGGGGAATTATTCAAATCACATACTTTTACCACATTATTATTTGCACAGGCGTACCAATACCACATATAAGTTCAACATTTACTGTACATCTGTCCGTAAATAAAAAGTGTGTAAAAATAAAAGATTTAAATTTTTTTTAAATTGCCCATTTAATTTTTCCCTTTTTCTTCCAGGTCGCAGTTATTCTCGCATGTTTACAATATCATATAAGTATTATTATTTATATATACTACATTCGCCTATTCATCGTTTCTCTTCACTTACGTTTTGACCAAATCACCTAAGCACACTATTTAACAAATTCATCTCTTAAAATCTAGCAAGAGAATTTAGTTTTTTTATCACCCTTTCTTCATCCCCGTGACCGTATATCTTAACAATCTGCGGTCCTAAGGACGATACACCTTTGAAATGAGAATAACCAATGACTGTGTGAGGCATACCAAATATGACTTCTTCAATAACTAACTTCTCACAATGGAATACTCTATCTCGAATGCATACACTCTCACTTATATAAGAGGTTTATATTTAATTAAAGTAATAGAAAATGCGTAGCTATATTTTAACCCCTTGACGAAGTTAATTCGATCGCGCTAAACAGGCCAAACTTTACATACTTGAAATAATTGTATTTTATGCAACCTTGTATTTTATACTGCTATAATTTTCAAACTCGAACATAATCGAGAATTGAAAATAACAATGTGAAATTAAAATAAAAGTTATGATCATTTTTGGATTTCTTTTATTTTTACTTTAAAAATATGATTTTTAGCCGGTAAAAAAAAAACTGTCCGTTAAGGGGTTAAAATAATTCCCGACAGTTTTTTTTACTTACTTAAGTTTTTGTTTAAATCAGTTAACATAGTACGATTTCAATCGCATAGGTCGTGAATATGATAATGTAATGTTCTTTTATTTCTTATTATACATGCAACCAATACTAACTCCAATACTTACAATTTACCTTTAATAGAAAAAAAAGTTCAGGAACTTTTGAGGTAAAGCCTGCAGTATGAGCAATGTTTTTCAACCTTAGTTTACATATATATGTTTCTAAACGTATCGTTCTTTCTTTACGTCGTATTCGAAAGCGTACATTGTAGAACACAAACATTTCAATGATATTTCTTTCAATTTACTGACAGCATTATGGACTTAACAAACTTTATAAAAGATGTAACTTTAAACGGTAAAAAATATTTACAGCGAAATGATTTAGCGAGTTTACTTTGGTTGGTGAACCTTATACCGAATATTGCGGAAATTACTAAAAAAACTGGTACGTATTTTAAAAATATCACTACATACTACGAAGAATATTAAGCTTGAAATTAAATAACAATTATTGAACACAATGTTCTGGCTTTACTATTAATGGCAATAGATGGAATTAAGCTTTTTTAGCTTGTTCATATTTTGTAGCAACCTATTTTAAATGCCAAATTTGTTTGCTATACGTTAAATTTTCAAAAAAATAACTATTAAAAATTTGTCGACTTTCCCGTGGATTAAATTATCTCCTTGTCATGATGTGACGTGGCGTAGTGCGATGTGTTTTACAACCTGACGTCACGTCAAACCCGACGTAGTCAAGATGTTCATCAATCGTTTCAAACACGTACATAGATTGTTTGACAATTTGATCATTTATGGAACACTTTAGGGCGTGTTCAAACCAAACTTAGGTATTGTCAGCCGCTGACTGTGACCGAGCGTAACGCAGTTTGTTCTTCCAATTCACATTTTATCTTTGGTATACACCAAACCCATGTTAGGTCCTTACGCAAGGTATAGTCCCTAACCAAAGATGCAGTATGATTTCAAGTTTACACTGGAGCTTACAGTAAGCCTGTTCACAGTCGGCGGCTGATAATGCGTTTGGAGTGTCTTTATTGATGTTGTTGTTTTATTTTTTTAGCTCCATTCTGGATCGTGCACCTTTCCCTTCTTTTCTATATATATGGCTTCGGTTGTCTTGTTTATCAAATAAAGTTTGCAAACGGTCCTGGTGATTTTATCAAGAGTTACGTGAATGTGTCGATCTGTACACTGACTGTCACTAGTAGTGGTTGGTTCCTGATGAAGTGGTAACTATTTTAACTGTTTCACTATTGCTTTAAAAATATTTATATGTTTTTCTTACATTTAAGTGATTTTTCTTGCATTATTTTCTCATGAGATTTATTTTATTATATCAAATAGATTACAATTACAATTCCCAAGGAGGGTTGGCATCAGGCAGGCGGCCGGCCGTAAAACTATAGCCAAAACCAGTTACAGTATGGACTACAGTAGAGCCCAGGATATATGGAAAAGTAGTACATACTGTGCCGACCCTACGCAAGTGGGAAAAGGGCAGGAGATGAATCAAATAGATTACAATATTTGCACTAAGTTAGTGTATTAATTCAAATTAAAATAAAGAAAAGATGGATGGATTGCGTGAAAGATGACATGAACTAGAAAGGAGTGACTATTGAGATGACGGTTGATAGAAACGCGTAGAAGAAGGAAATGTATTGACCCCACTTAAAATAGAAACAGGGTAGGAATAATGATGATTAGGATTGATTAACTTTTTAGTTGCCGTGTGTGTGGTGGCAATTCTTTAATTACTAATAGATATGTGCATATTTTTTTATTTCTTTTTAGGTGACCATAAATAATCTTAAGTATGATCTATATTTATTTGTTTCAGGCCCTTTTGTAAAAAAGCACTGCAAAAGGTTATAGAGAATGACGAGCTGTCTCGTCAATCGGAATTTCTTAAAAAGCGCCACTCAAACCTATTGTCAGTGATCAAGAAAATGTTATTGGTTTTTTATTGTTTGAACATGATGAATGTTTTCTTCATATATCTACCGCATCGCGCCGATTTACAAAACGACAATTTTTCCATGACTCAATGCGTAGGTGAGGTGATTATACTGCATATACTAGCAAAACACATAGCAAAATATTGAGATATCAGTTTGTGAGTTCACATTTCTTTTTAACCTAACTGGTAGTAATTGCTCTTCGCTTTTAACCAGGCACCTGTGTCATATTTTAATAGGTTTTGTAACAGGTGTGGCCACATAGCGGGGTTATAATTCAGAGCTAATGACTTCAATACCTAATATATGACATATTTTGTATATGAAATTTTTAGTATAAATTCTAAAAAAATCTGTTTTTCAGCTTACCACAAACCCACAAAATATGTGAAATACATATGAAATCTATGAATACTTTAAACTAATTTATCATAACAGTTTTAGTAACGAAATAGACAATTATTAAATTTTAATAGCTTGTCGAACTATCAAATATACATGCAATGAAGGAGATGAATACATTTTTTTTATATTTTTAGGTCTGGAGCCTTTGTCTACATCTCCAAATCGAGAAATCTGTCAAACGACAATTCTTACGTTGGAATTGAGTTTAGTGACTATAGTTCTTAATTATCAGGCATTGCTGTTGTTACTGATAGCTCATACGACTGCAATGTATAAATTGATGGCTGATGAATTGACAGCGTTAGATGAAGATGATATTGAAAATCATGTTAGGGAAAAATTATCGACTCTAACACTTCGCCACTCCATGACGATGGGTACAGTTGACGATTTAAAAAGATTGTACAGCGTGCCTATAGGAATTCACTTTGGTTCGAACGCAGTCTGTATTTGTTTATTTTTTTATTTGCCTTTACAAGATTGGATCACATTTATGCCGGTGTTGGTGTATTGTTTTTTGGTATATTTTCTATATTGTTTTCTATGTCAGAGGCTTATCAACGCTTCGGAGGAGTTTGAAAGGGCAGTGTATTGCTGCGGTTGGGAGAAGTTCGATCTGAATGAAATGAAGTTAACCTATATGATGCTTATGCAAGCCCAAAAGCCCATTGAGTTGTTGGCAGCTGGAATAGTACCCGTCAATATTTACACTTTCGCAACATCAATGCAGGCAATGTTTAAATTTGTGACAGTAATCAAATTTTGAAAGAGAACTTATTGCAATTGTCTTAGGACGTCTTGTGATAATGATGACCAGTTGATTGTTATGTATGTCATTATTACACTAAACGAGCACCTTATAAAAGAAGTTTCGCATACAAATATTTTTTTTTTTGCTAACACCATCTTTTAAATTTATCATACGTAACGTATCTTATTGTTTAATATATTCATGTAAAACTCAAATACGTATTTGTCATTTATCACTTAAATATCCCTTTTAAACTTGTTAATTCTTATTAATAAATAATAATGATATCTTTAATATAATTATTTAGTTATTAAAATTATATTTGTTAATACATAAGTCACAGGAGGCTTGAATAAGTAACGTTTAACGTTCAAAATACTACTAATTCAAGAAAATTTGTTATTAGTTTGTTCTATAAGAAGTAGAAGACTACTTCTTATAGAAGTTAATTTATATAATGGAATTTTAATTATAGAGTTCTTCAAAATGCAACATTTTTATGTAAAATATACGATTAGAATTAACAACAGCTCTTGATTTTCGATGTTGTTAATTGTAGATCGGTGGTTTGTAACGATTGAACCACAAAGTGCGTTTTATCTAAATTATAGACTCTTGTAGGTCCATTATTTTCTTCTGCATTTCATAGGTATGTTCATAAGAAGTCTTGATATTGAATTTTAGATATAATTTTGATAATACTTATGGTTGTAATAATATTATACGTTTTAATCAGTGATTTTTTTTGAGTGGTTGTTCTAAAAAAGAAACCATTGTCTCGTTTATATGCACGGTAGATGATATCTTGTAGTCTATTCTGCAGGTGGCAGGGATGAAATTGTATTGGGGAACATTTTCTTCGGTTTCTGTACTTGCGACTTAACTGTTGTTCGAGGTTGATTTATTTGAGTAACGTTACAATAAGACCGATGTAAATGTTTACAATCCAGTGAACGGACTAACATTTCAAAGTAACCTTAAGACATAATGGAGCTGACGTGTGGTTAAATAATGTGTTTTGTCTAATGTAAGTCAACCATATTTCATCACAGTAACGAAGTTGTTGTCTTTCTTCTTTTTAGTGAACAAGCGTCTTGTTTTTTTTTTGTGTCTTGTAGTAGAAGGACGCTGGAACGAAGAACGAAGGAAGAACTTTTTCCTTTCCATATCTATCCCCTCTCCCGTCATATCTACTAGACTAGAATAGAATAGGACTCTGCCACCAGACACGTGACACTAAACGCAGAATACTCTACTTCACGCCTGTGTTCTGTGAGGTCGTGGTATTTCGCCGGCCGAGCCAGTGTTGTTGCGTCATAATAGCGGGAGTCCACTGGATGAGCGCCAAAGAATTGCTCTTTGTGGCGATTCATGGGGGAGGCCTTCGTACAGCGATGGACATTTTGTGGCTTATGATTGTTGTTGTTTTTAGTATTTACAAAGTTTAAAATACAAATGCGTGAAAAATGATAGAGCCTTGTGCTTGTGATATAAAATTTGGTGAAGTAATAACGATCTCATCGGAAGCTGTCTAAAAATTGACGGGCACAGTTCAGCTTGTCTCCGTCAATCGGAGGTGGCGACTCAACATGACCAGTCTTTTTTCATTGGTTGATAATGCTGCGTTTTGCTTATGCAGTGCGCATTCCGTCTACAATGATGAAGAGCAAGGAATAGAAAGGGATTTTTTTAAAGGACTGAATAAAGTTGAATTCAAATTTTAAACAAAAGATTCTAATAAATGTATTAAGTATTTTTTATTGATAGAGATGTGCAACGATTATTTTTATTTATTCTTCTTATTCTTATATTACTATGTTTAAATTTTACAAGGTGGTTATCATCTCCTCACCAAATAATAGACGGATGTCGAGATTTTAGTTAGACCGTGTACTTGGTGACTTGATGCGCTCAGACAGATCTTTTCATAATACTGATGCATCTTTACCCTTAAGATTGAACTTCTGCTGAGATTGCTATCTTAATTATGACTTCTTCTGGCTACTACTAATGTTCACATACGTATAACTTTAAATACGGTAATCATAGATTTGTAAACTTCCAGATGGAGTATTCCATACAAATTTGACGTTCAAAAGTGAAGTCGATTGCGAAGTATCAATGTGTTGTATTAGTGTTTATGACGCGAATATATAGCGGTGTAATGGCGTTACCCCAAATTTGTGAAAAATGCAAAACTTATTCAAACGCTGTCAAGTTTTGCAAATAATATTTATAAGTACAACAATTAAAATGGGGTTTACAAATCAGCGAAAAAACTAAACTAAAATTAAAAAGTACTAGAAGTATTTAAACATTTATATACCTGTTAACATAACAAACAACAATAAAATCCTTTATTTTTGATTATTTCGCTATTTATAGAAATACAACAGATTAATTAGTGATAAAATATAAACATATTGTTTCCTCTTCATATGTTTTTTGTAAACATTTCACGGTTGACTGTCTATTACTCTATTAAAAACTAAAAAGTAAACATAAGAAAAGAGGTTTTATTTTTAGGCAATTTTCTTTACAAGTGAATTTTGTAATGTAGCAAACACTGAACAGTTGTTCCGCAAAAAATACCTCAAAGGTGGCACTAAAATGTGGCTGTACTTTTCGGCCCTGGATTAGTTATTTAGGTTTGTAATATTTTTGACTGCAATTATTGATTCGAAATGGCGTAGAAAATATAGAATATGGAACTGCCCGTTAAATGTCGTTGTATGGTAGCGCAAACGTTTAAGTTTTTACGAGAAAGAACTGCAAATTATTGTTTTTGAATAAAGACAACTTTTCTTTTATCCTTTCTGATTGTGTAAAATATATTAAATTTGTGATCTGCAATTTGAACTATAATGATTCCCTGTTTTTGTCCCTAAGGATGTTTTTTTTAGCAAGACAGATCATAATATCGCATAGGTGAATTTAAAATTCGCTATTTATTGATCGTAGTCATACTGCGTCACTCTTATATATCTTAGCATGCAGATATGTGTAACCTTGACCTTTATAAAAAAAAATCTTCAACTCATATGGCCTTCTATAATGTTAATATTATCCAAAAGTGATTTAAGCATTTTTCTATGTGAAATGATACCACAATATTTCTGTCCACATTTAAAGTTTCGATTAATGTAAAGCAATAATTGAAATTCATCTCGAAACAGATAACGGAACGAGTTAAGTGCAAAATATCGCACTGAATGATCGGAACTGAGAGACTAGAAATGTCATCGCAATCGCAACTCGCTCGCTCGCTCAGAAACAGCCTACAGCTAGTTTGACTCAACGCGTCGGCCAATGCGGTATTTTATTCAACGGTATGAGCAAAAATTTCGTTTTTATTAAAAAAAAAATATTAAAGAAATAACTTAATTCTAAAGAATGGACAGTGCTATGTTATTATAGTTTTAAAATGTTATATATTTAGCGCACTTTAAGATTGATTTTAAAAATGAAGTTACTTGTTTTGTGTTTAATTGTTGTTGTTAACGTGAGCAATAATGGCAAAGCATCTATGGAAAGTATAGATCCAGCGAACATAAACGTTTTATTAACGGATACAACTAAAAACTCAGGTATGTATACATATATATAGTATGCAAATCAATGTGACTAGTGTTTGGTGTTATTAAAACAACGGAAAATTAGATTTATATAGATTTGTGTTGATTTTTATGCTGATGTTTTCAGCGGCGGCAAAGTTTATACGTTTTATTTATCGCAACTATATTAAAAAGAGCTTATTTGGTCTTAATGTGTTAGGGGGTAATCACCACAAATCGGGTACTGAATTTATGTTATGTATTTTTTGTTACATTTATTTAAGAAAATAGCAGTTGTTTATTTTTGTGAATGTGAGTGAATACAAAACAGCATAGAGTTCCACAGTGTAAATTAAAAAAACCGATATGAATGTAAAAATATGTAGTTCAGTTTATATCCCTAATTTTATCAAATATTTTATTTAAAAGATATGTTAAAAATATTACTATATCCTGCAAGTAGCTAGATAATGATAGAGATGTAGCCTCATATTTAATATATAATTAGTGTAATAATTAAAATTAAGTAGTATATATTCTATACATTCTATATGTATGTAGAATATATACTTCTTAATTTATTGGTAAATACTTCGTATATTTAGTAGTGTTTTACTAGAATACAAAAACAAAAGTAAATATAATAAAATAGAAAATACCTTCGCTAATTTTGTAATATTTCGCAGACAAATCGTGTTACCGACCTTGCAAGTTCAACGTGAAACCGAGGCGATGTCAATATCATTTCAAAATAGAGCCAACAGTGGGAGATGATGGAAGGCCAGCGATCGTTGTTAATGCTATGGCGCCCGGACCACCAATACATGTCTGTGTCAATGACATTGTCATAGTCAAAGTACACAACAAAGTCCCCGGTCAAGATATAGCTATACATTGGCATGGTGTAAAGCAGAAAGGTACGCCGTATATGGACGGTGTGCCAATGGTGACTCAGTGTCCTATTGGATTTGGCTCTACTTATCAATACGCTTTCATCGCATCATCTCCTGGAACGTTCTTCTATCATGCAGACGCAGGTATTTCTTGAAACAATTGTACACTCATATTAAGGCATTAGCGTAATGTTGAATTTGTATTTTCGATTATCGTCACCTAATTTAACAGGAAGTTCTTGTTTGTTCTAAAGACGACAAAAAAACAAAATGTCATATGTATAAGCTAAATACATAACATGATAACTTTCTTTGCCGTTTTCACGTGATTTTGACATTATGTTGAAATTTTAATTTTTATATAAAGCGCCGATAGCCTAATGGTTTAAGGTACGGATTACGGACCGGATTGACGTTCGACTAGTGTAGTTTCCCTTATCCTAATAAAGCGTTTAAGCTTAGATGGAATGGTCTAAATGAAGTGAGTACTCGTATAAAGACCAGCATACAAACACTGCGAGGATTGTTATCGACAGCAAATTAAGCAAGATGGTACTACTTATTACTGCAAATTAATTTGGAAAGCAAGATGGTACTACTTATTAATGCAAATTAAGCAAGATGGTACTATTATTACAGTGGGACCCACGATTTAAAAATAACGATTTGCAACACCTACTTACATATGAACAAAGACACAATGACTACGATCGCAATTTTTTTTTTTGGTAAATTACAATGTTTTAAACGCCAAAAACTTTATTTGCGTCTAAAACAACAATTTACTAACTAAAATATAATGGCGTCAGGCAGGCGGCCAGCCGTAAAACTATAGAGAAAACGAGTTATATTATGGACTACAGAAGAGTCCAGGAAAATTGGAAGAGTAGTACAAACTGTGCCGATTCCACGTCGGTGGAAAAAGGAGAGGGGGATGATGATTATATACACAAATACTATAACGAAATTTGGGTAAGGTATTGCGTTTTAATGGACGTTTCTATTGAAGCATTTAACCCTATCTCTCATATTTCCAGTCTCTCATCAAAGTGATGGCGTATACGGTACCTTAATAGTGGATCAACCTCAGCCTTTGGAACCTCATTCTGCACTCTACGATTTCGATAAAAGCAAAGAACATACTTTTATAATCGCAGCAAGATTTCCACAACTTTTGTCGGGAAATTTAGACGGAAAGCAATTAAGACCAGATTTACTTCTGATTAACGGAGAAGAGAAGAGTTCGAAGTATGTTTATTGACAGTATTTTATTGTTTTTTTTTTTAATATTGAAATGTTTCGAATTATTTATAAAAGGTAATTATTATTGTAGTTGTAGCAAAGTTTATTGTAATAATTCATCACATTATATTGAGACTCTACGTAATGGATTGAAACAAAAACTCTTTATGAGACAATTACTTTATCTGCAACACATCTGTTTTTATTAGATTATTATTTTTTATTAAGATCGTGATCATTTACCTCGTTGTAAAATTATTTTGAAATAATTTTGATATGTGAGATGTTTCCACTTTGCTTGTAAAAAAAATTAAAAATTGTTGTCAAATTGCTCTTGGATATAGATTGTTAGAAATATATGAGAACGTTGAGTGCCATAGTTCAAAATTTTGCCGTCCTTTTCTAAATTATGTTATTTATTAAAAGTTGTCATTTTTCAGAATTTTTGTGATACCCGGTTATTCCTACAGGCTGAGATTAATAAACGCTGTCGCAATTGAATGTCCTCTTATAGTTGGCATCGACCAGCACAACATGATCGTTGTAGCGAGTGACAGCAAACCAGTTAAAGCGGTGTCATCTGATAAAGTGATGCTTTACCCAGGTACGTATCGAATGTAAATTTAAAATCCATACATTTTTGGAGCAAAATTTCAAGGACGAGTCAAGTTTAGGCCCATTTAGTTACATGAAAGAGAAAGAAAATATAAGGTCACATAGACAG
>DWLR01002801.1:0-14661 GCA_018246295.1 Papilio alexanor hazarajatica | reverse complement strand
ACGAGGGAGGTATTATGAAGTTGCCGTCTAGATGGAAACAGATTATCGAACAAAACGGCGCATATTTGAACTAAATCACTGTAACACTTTTTATAAAGCATTGAATAAAGAGCAAAAAAGCGGAAGGGAGATATTTGACAACCTTATAATAGGCCAAAGGTTTTTTTTTTTGTGGGCGGCCTTTTTGCCGCCCTGCTGCTCCCTCTGGCATGGGTGGCCAGAGACGTTGTCGTACCGTTTATTTAATCGTCTTTTACATGTTTACTAAATCTAACAATTTTAAAAAAGGACTAGAATATTTATTACAATTTTACTTAACTACATTTAATTCTAATACAATAGGGTACTTAAAATAAGTTATTATTATAGGCCAAAGGTTGCCACTTCTCACTTCTTTTTAAAAGCAGCTATGATATGAATTTGAACAATTTCTCTTATAGCGGAGTTCAGATACGAGGCGGTGATCGTGGTGCATAAAGACCTGCCAATCAACAGCTTGGACGAGCTGAAAGGATTAAAGTCATGCCACACGGGCATCAACAGAAATGTCGGGTACAAGGTATGTAGCAACTAGATATTTTAATGCTATAAAATGTTATTTATTTTTAGTGTGAATGGAATCCATTTTACAATTTCATTTGAAATTTATCGGTAAATTTTTTGCCCGACCGACAAGAGGGTAATGTGTTCGCGGGTATGTACATGTGTATATGAGTGTACATTTGTCCGTTCCGTTCAGTGAGGTGTTATTATATTCGAATTCTTCTTCGGAATGTCGTTGGGTACAGTCAAACGGGTTTTTTTTTAATCAAGTATTGCTAATTGCATATTAAGTTATTTTTACCATGTCCATAATAATTCAATTGTATTAAATTGAAACCGCAAAATTAATACACTAATAATTAATTTCTCCTCCAGATCCCGCTTACGATGTTGATGAAGAGATCAGTATTCCCCAAGATGAACGACCACAACATCTCGCCGAAGGAGAACGAGCTGAAGGCTCTGTCGACATTCTTCACGCAGTCCTGCATCGTCGGACAATGGTCGCCCGACCCCAAAACAAATTCGGCTTGGAGTAAGTCTTAAAACACTGATGACAAAGTCTAACACCGATTCCAAACCATATCAAATATTTATATCGTTGCATGTAATTCTATACAAAGATAAACTTATAGCTAGATCACGTGACTGCTTATTTATTTCCATTAAGAGTTCGATAAAATCCGTCAAATTAGTCCATAACAATTTTACCTCCCAGAGTCTCAATACAAGCAGTTATGTGCTTTATGCGAGCACCCAGATAAGTGCGACTACCCTGATAACTACAGCGGGTATACGGGAGCACTACGCTGCTTGGCGCACCACGGCGGCCAGGTCGCTTTCACTAAAGTCATCTTCGTGCGCAAATTCTTTGGGGTGAGTTATTAGAATGCATGTCATTCTGCCGTGTTGACTTTAAGCGGCTCAGCCCAACACGTCTTTTTCCTCCTCGACTATAACAGTTGACGTCATCTCTGACACTTCTTACCCATATTATCTTTCATACATTCCATCCAACTTCTTAAACTTCTACTTCTCTTAGGTCTACCTCTTCCAACAAATATCTCAAATTAATGTCTAAAACTCTCCTTGCCACATACTATTCTTCCTTTCTTATCACATGCCCATACCGTGCTAACACTGTTGTTTATATTGTATGACACAAATATATCAGCTACCACCGTACCTATTAATGAAAACTGAATGACCACGCCGATTTACCACATTTTAGTTGACAAAAGAATTTTAGGATTCTTTGAAATTGTGCCAAGTCTACGATCAAATAGAAAAATTCTGCACCAATTCTACAACCGTACGGTTCTCGCGAAACTGCCCGCCTCGCACAGCCGTGTTGTGGAATGATCAGTCTTCAGCAGTATTTCCAAACCAATACTACTTAGGGCCCTTCAAGAAAAAAGAGTATCTTTTCCGTAAAAGGCCGGTAACGCATTTCCAGTTCCTCTGGTGTTGCGAATGTCCATGGGCGTCGGTGATCACTTGTTATTGGGCGACCCATTGCTCGTTTGCCCCCTTCTCATATAAAAAATGGACACTACTCACTATTCAAAAGACGAACATTAAAAAGAACACAAAATCCGATCGCAAGACAATGCATAAGTAGACATTTTATCGGCATTTATGGTATAAACAAGTAAAAACACAAACAATCGAAAATTCATCAATCATAGAAAACAAATTCCTAGATACCAAAGCACAAGAACTTTTATTTAACGATATTTTAGCTTCCCGTTGGAACCATTCCGGCTTCGGAATCACCCGAAAACCCTGACGAATTCGCGTACCTCTGTGTCGATGGGTCTAAGTTACCAATTAGGGGGAAACCTTGCACCTGGGCGGCCAGACCTTGGCAGGGACTGTTGGGACACAATGATATACTGGCAAAACTATCACCATTGAGAGAGAAGGTCAAGCAGTTGGCTGATGCCGGTAAGTATCTTTGTTTGTTAAAATGGCATTGCAAGCTCTATTATGCCTATAATATAAATACAATAACTGTCCATAGCCAGGGGGCTTCGCAGAACTAAGAAAACTTTTTCATTCTTAATATCATCCTCTGGGGTTATAACGTAAGCTGATTTCCTTTGACGATTAACGTAATATACTTTTTTTTTCATTATACTTTTATTCAAAACAGTATTAAAAATATGTAACACCATTTATTGCATGATATTTATCTACCTAATTACAAAAAGGTCTCCCCAAATATTACGTCCTTTACATTCTATTGTCTACGAAACGAACTATCTTCAAATAAAGGCAAAACCATCCATTCCCTTTCAAGAGAACAATTTGCATCCCGAGAGTTGTGAATGGCGCTGAATAATGGCTTTATCTTCCGTAATTACTCTTCCCTCTCTAATATAAAGTATTTAGTTCAAAGTATTCCAAGAAATATACAATGTATAATTAATTTCTTTGCATACAAACTAAGTTATTATGTTAGCTGATCGAATTGATATACAAATAGATACCCCAGCCATATTGATACCATAATTTGAGTACACAAGATCGAGTTGTATGTAAAATTTATAGTTTGTAAGTTTCTGCATTTATTTTTTTAAGTATATCATTTAATGCTACAGATGATGTATTTCTATTATAAAGGTGCAAGCAGCAAGCCTGACTGGTTCCTTAACGTGTTGGGACTATCGGAGAAGATCCACCACGTAGCTGACAATATCCCCATTAAGCCGGCAGATTATCTCAAAAAGGCGAACTACACAGAAGTTATTGAAAGAGGTCACGGTCCGCCGGAACCCGTAGTCAGGTATTGAAGATTAAAAGTACTAATGAAACGCTATTCTCTACTAAGATTATTAATGAGACCGAAATATGACAGGTAAACTGTGCCATACATGCCACAAAAAATTTAATAAGCATTTGCTCAAATTTGTGTACAACTATGTACATTAGAGATGAAGTCTTTAGTAAAATGTAGCTGAACATCGAACTATGGTAGCGTCTGATAAAGTATTTAAAATAAATTTTTAAACTTTAGTATAAGTCGCAGGAAAACAAATAAGTTTATCATCAGATTTTATGTGACATTACATAGGCAATAATCAATTTTATCATTGTAGACTGTGCGTGACGACATACTTGGCGTTGGAGAAGTGCCGTCTGATGTCTGTGTTCGCATTTAGCAGAGACATTAGACCTAAGATCGACTGCGTGCAGGAGGAATCGGAAGACGCTTGCCTCAAAAGTGTTAGTCTTACATTTATTTTCATTATTTAACCCGCGTCAAGTCTCACTACTGGCTTCTGTTTACAGAATGAGTTGAAAGAAAGTCTAATGCCATTCGAATCCTTTTAAAGAAAAGGAACTAGGTAAAGACCTACCTGCTCTATTTTCTTACGTAAAACTTTGTCCGCATCTGCAATTCTTTTGGTTGTTATAAAGGTGTATTTTGTACACATTTCTTTTCCAATAATAAATCTACTTCTGGTCTATCCCAATAGTCGATTAGCTAATTATTTAAAAGGTAACTCGCACGGAATCATTGAGTTTTAGTTATATCAACGCATCCTAATTACTAAAACCCGTGGTAATGACGAGAGAAACAATTCATCAGGTTCAAGACAACGGCTCCGATCTCGCCGCCGTAGATGACATGAGGGTGGCGTCCGCGTCTAAGAAATACAACCTGCACCCCGTTTTCCACGAGGTGTACGGCGAAGCTAAAACGCCTAACTACGCCGTGGCTGTCGTTAAAAAAGACTCAAACATCAATAACATTGAAGACCTAAGAGGAAAACGGTATATGCTTTTATATATATCTTATAAATAATAATTCGTTTTATTATACACTATCGAATAGATCCTAAAGTTTTATTCAATACTTGATACTTACTTTTTTGACATTACATATAATAAAGTAAGCTTAAGTATGGAAAGTTATTCTATTCTTTAGCTTACCTTCCAAAGTTATTAGAAAACCAAACCCAGTCCACTAGCTGAAAACTAACTTTTGAACTTTGGCTGTAATGCATGTAAAAAAATTATAAGACATTTGTAAAATATTCTAAATGTTTGTAAATAAAAATTTAGTGCTCATACCAGAATGTTCCATATGAAAACACCATTACAGCGCGGTAAAAGACATTACGTGAATATTTGCATAGCAAAGGCATTTTGGGTGGCATACGTAATGCCTCGCCGACCGCGGCAAATAAAAGCTGTGGACATGTATCTAGAAATGATTTTACATATAAAATTAGCGTACGCGGTGACAATTTAATACCTATTTTATAAACTAGTCTTACCAAACGATCTATCCTTTTTAACTACTTATTTATATTAATTAAAATCATGAGGGTATTCACCGTACAATAATTGAGTACAGATTGCAATCATTCAATTAAATTTAAGGCATTGAACCATTCAGTCTTTTAAGTCCATGCCACTATAATCAAGACACATCAATGTTGTCTTAACTACTAAGACGACGATGATGCTATAAAAGTTACAAGCGAACGACCGACACATGAAGAAGCTTTTTAAAGACCTAATATACGCAGCATTCAAAGAAAAGACATGCATTTCTCATAAACGCTTTTCTAATCTCGTAACAGCGTAACTATTCAAATTACAAGAACTTGCATCGGGATCCTATTTGCATGTGGAAATATCGCAATTGTACGTTGACGTAACAACGTCCACGCAATGTCTATCTCTGCCGACCTAATTAGGGCTCACCGGTGTCACAAAAATAAGAACAATTTCATAGTAACTATTAGATAGTTAGCTATTAGCTGATATTACTATTTCATATTAAGATAACAGTAACATTACAAGAAAACACCTTGATAATGTTAGGTCTAACTATGCTTATCCGAAGATAGAAGATAAGATGGTCGAAATCACGTTCATTAGAATAAAATTATTTTTACGTTTTTGCCGTTTGAACAGGTCCTGTCATAACTCGTTCGGAAGCTTCAGTGGATTAGCTGCCCCGCTCTTCTTCCTTATCAACAAGAAACTCATCAATCCTGATCAGGTACAGTGAGTTACAGAACCATAATATATTGAAATATCTACTTATTTGACTCTATTATAAGTATAGGAACTACAAAGAAAATTAGAGAAATGTTTCATATTCAAATATTAATTTTTATTTGTAAAATTTTCAGTGCGTTAAGAACCTTGGAGATTTCTTCTCGGGCGGCTCGTGTTTGCCCGGAGTGGACAAACCAGAAAATAATCCGAGAGGTGAAGTTTAATCCTTCAAAAATTTAAAATGTATATCGTATCTTACATAGTATTTAGTTGAACAGTGTTTAAGGTTAGTTGGCTAATGGAATTTAGTGTAACTTCTTTCCTTCATGCACACAGAATATGAGTAAAAGAGTAAAGAAGTCTTTATCTTCAAGGCTTTCTTTTTCTGCAAGCGGCAATTATATTTCAGGTGAAGACGTTTCCAACATGAAGAAACGCTGCGCAAGCGACGGAAGTGCGCTCCAGTGCCTGCAGAATAACGGGGACGTCGCATTCGTTTCCAGTGAGTAATTATATATTAGATACGCTATAATTCTTCGCGCTGATAAAAGTAATGTAGAAAGAGTAATGATAGAATTTAAAGACATCACTTCTAGTGTTGATGCAACCGATTCAACTGGAACTTACGTGAGCGGAGATGAATTTTGTGTATTTTGAGCTATTTCATAATTTCATATTAAATAACTTGTAAATAATATTCCCGAGAAGGGCTGGCGTCAGAGAGACGGCCGGCCGTAAAACTATATCCAAAACCAGTAACAGCATGGACGGCAGTAGAGTCTAGGATATATAGAAGGCTAGTACATATTGTGCCGACCCTACGCAAGTGGGAAAAGAGCAGGGATATGATGACTTCAAGTGTTGATACGTCACTGCTTATTGACACACTAATTATTTTAAAAAATCATACATATTAAAATCCTTATTAAATTCTAGGCGCAGACTTGTCTAAATTTGACGCATCGCAATACGAGTTGCTATGCTTGAACCGTGAATTGGGCGGTAGGGAAGCTTTCAACAACTTTGCGACCTGCAACATCGTGATGGCCCCTTCGCGCACCTGGCTGTCCGCTAAAGACTTCCTCTCCGATGTGTCGATAGCCCACGCTCCACTAAGTCTGGCACAGTTACTGGATACTAGAAGTGACCTCTTCAACATCTATGGAGAGTTCTACAAGAATAACAATGTTCTTTTCAATGTGAGTACGCCTTTTTTGATATTCATCTAAGTCCATAAAAGTGAGTATATTAGAGAAAATCTGAAATTTGTGCTAGTAACAGAACATGTTATGCGGAAAGATATATGACATATAACAAAAAAGTAATGAGAATTAATGTGGATAGTCACAAGGGTAGAAGAAGACTGAATAAAGTAATATAAGAAGGTTATGGAAGAGAAGTACATGTATGTGTTTATATATTAACTGGAGCATGAATATGAGTGTCCATATTCTTGAGAACAGAATCCCCCCTCATACAAACTATTTCCGTCATTTTGTCTCCAATGTGTTTTGACAATTATTAGTACATATCTTTTACATTCATATATTATGACTAATTTAAAAACGAAAGAAGATACATGAGTAACTCAATGACTGATTTTTCAGAATGCCGCAAAAGGACTGGTGACCACAGAAAAAATGGACTTCGAAAAATTCAAAGCGATCCATGATGTTCTCAACACTTGTGGTGTCGCTTAAGACAAATACTAAATAACCTTTAATGTTTTTAGTTGGATATACAAATAAAATAAAGTCTGATTTGTTAATGTTTAATACTTACTCAAAACAAATAAATAACATTCAAATATTTTTTCTCTTACTATCCTACTTTCATTAACATTTACAAAGCAGCAAGGAACAATGTAATGGCTGTCGCAGTCGCTAGCATTGCATATCCAGTAGAGTAAACTTCCTTGATTGTTAATCCTTTGGCTGTGTCCCAATACAAATGCCTAAGGCCATTAGCAAAGTGGTATCCAAATGGAGCAGCTATCAGAGCCTTGGCTAAGAAAATAGTTGCCGGGGAAAGGTTCAGACCTTCAATCATCATAATGTAGTGGGACACATCGTGGGGCAATACCAAAGCACCAACCCCCAAAGCACTGGCATAACCAGACAATATAATACCTGAAAGTATAACAGCAATCAAAATAAAATAGAAATTATAAGCTTTTACATACCTTTCAACAGACTGTGCACAGAAACAATTAAAGAGTAATTGTTTCTGTGCACAGTCTGTTGACCCCTGTCCTATTTAATTAAATAATTTATCTATTGCATTTAAAAAAATGCTGCAAGACATGGAGGTTGCAGGCAAGTCCTATGGAGGAATACATTTCCATAGTTACATTTTTATGTAACAGTAACCTACATTTGCCGCACAAAATCAAGACCTAAACATTGTAAACAAAGATTAAGCTAATTCGCTCATTTGTTGAGTAAATTGAGATGATTTGTATAAAACTTTATGAAGCTCTGTTATAGTTCAATGTTGCACACATACCAGTAGTTTACACTGGTGAAAGATTCACATAAAAACATACTGTTATCTCATTCTGCCTGAAAAACTGTGGCTATGTGACTTTATGTAAATGTTCCAGCTGTGCGAAGTCATAGTTACACAGTGAATCTAGGACAAGTTGTATAAAGTATTCACAGTATGAATCAAGAGGTACAAAACTTGTAAATGAAGGCAAAACTAATTTTTATATGCATTACAATCATTTAAAAGCTATTAAATGATAATTATATTATCAATTTACTTAATATCTATTATTAAAAAATTACACAAAAGATTTAAAATTAATATGAAACTGGATAAAATACCTTCTGAACTTTTACACCAATAAATGTTTGGAAAATTCTATCATGTTCTATATGTATTCATAAAACAATCTCCTTTCTTTAAAGAGAAAACAAAAATAACATTGCTTAATCCAAAGCACCAATGTAGATACATATAAAATATAGGAATAAATAAAAACTAGGGAAAGGTTACACTTACAAGTGGACTCAGATTTACAGTTTAACTTGCATTAACATTAAAATGGTTAATGCAAGCTATGACGAGCAAAAGGTTACCATCATAAGTGGAATTGTAAACATCTCATCTTAGAATTTAATTTCTAATAATCACATCAATCAACTCATGCTCTTAATTTAGTAGAATATATTCAAAGTAAAAAGTTTAAGCAAATACCTGCGGTTCGATGTGTAATGGACAGTATACTGGTCAGCTGGGGCGCATAGATAGTAAGATGAGGAGACAACGGTCGCTTGAGGCGGGCGTTTTTATCGTCATAATGTTCAGGTTTGGGAGGTTCGTATTTTCTGAAATTCACTTTTGGAACCGCCGCTGCTTGGGCATAGTGTGCAGAAGTCAATGCAAGGGGTAATCTTCCCAAGCTAGCAAGAACAGGCTTCGCACTAAGTCTGGAAATTGTATAACGTTGGTAAACAAGTTAAGCACGGTAAATGTTACATAACCCATGGAATTACCTACCTGCCACAATTAAAGAAAGCCATTTTACCGAATTATATTTATTTTTTACAAAACGAATTTAGTGGTATATTTATTTGTATTAATTCTTATATATGTAATATTGTATCACAAAAAAAAAACCTTATAATGACAGCTGTCTACTTTCGAAGACAATTGCCATGCCAAGATTTTCGGGAAAAAAAAAGCAGGAAACACGTTCACGAAGTATGTCAACCTAATTCAACTTTAGTTTGAAAGAAATAGAACTTGTAAGTTACTAAACTTGAAAATAAAAAAAAATTGTTTGCGTATATTCGGTATATATATAATAGACAAAAAATAAAACCAAAATTATTTTGAGAAACCACATTTTTACCTCACCCGACATTTTCAAGTAAAATTGCATGAGCCAGAATGAGCGTACAGTCAAGCTAACCCCATAAACTCTTGATTTTTAAGAATTCAAACATTTTTATGTTTCGATAAACAATTATATGAACCCTACTTCTGTCAATAAATGTTTCGTTTATTAATTTTAACAACTGTGGTCACATCGATAAAAAGTTTTTCCGTTACAACTGCTGCAACCATGGCTTTACGAAGTGTGGACTTCGAAGTTTTTGGTCGAGTGCAGGGAGTCTTCTTTCGAAAGGCAAAAAATATTTATTTTGAATATGAGAATGTATTTATTTAAGATACTACTATAAAATTAATAACCTGGTATTAGATAACTTTTAAAATAAAGCTTAGCTTATAAGCTAAGTTATAAAGTTACGTAAGTTTAAAATGCTTTTAATTTCTTCCTGTAACATCAATTTTATGAATAATTAGCAACAATCTATGCATTTTTAACATTGAATTGAAATTGGTATTTAACTGAATTTTTTAATCTTCTCTTTTTTAACTATTACACATTATACAAAAGTATACAAGAATTCATAAATCTTTACAGTATACAAAGCAAGAGGCGGATAAATTAGGACTCAAAGGCTGGTGTATGAACACCTCAAAGGGAACTGTGCAAGGCCAACTTCAAGGTCCATTAACAAATGTGGAATCTATGTGAGTTGCTAATTTTTACACTATCATAATGAAGTATTATTCACCTTTTTAGAATAGCATACCTATATTTTTCTTACAGATAAAAATTATTCTTAGGAAATTCGCTGAGATTATTCTTATGAATCTCTGCTTCTCCATTGAGCTGTTATAACATGAACAATTTCTAATTTTACTTACAGAAAGATATACATTATAAATTTCACAAGTTAATGATAAAAAAATCCCTAAAATAGTACTAATAGTAACAACTGCTAGCAATAGTAATCTAAACCTGTACAAACATAAGTTTTAGCACCTAGTTTGTACTACCATACATACTTTGACATACTGTATGTCTTGTGAAATGTTTCTATTTATACCTTGCAGTTCCATAGTAATTAGCTATTACTAATAAAACATTCAATATTGAAAATAAAATTTAACATAAATAAATACATATGTAATAAAAGAAATATAATTGTAGTAATTGTTAAAATGGAATCTTTCCCATTTTAACAATTACTACAACTCTACATATACATTACAACTACATATATACAATTCTATTTCACATTTAACAGGATACATTGGTTACAAACCACAGGAAGTCCAAGCAGCCAGATAGATAAGGCGGAATTTAAGAATGAAAAAGATATTACCGAATACTCTTTCAGTGACTTCAGTATTCGTAAAGATTATTAATATTTACTCTAGCTTATAAAGCTAATTTGACGTATTACATTTAACTTATTAAATAATTTAAATTTCTTTGTGATTTAACTACATTGCTATAATACTCTTGATAATTAATATCGGAAAACCTGTAGTACTGTGCTAGAATATACTAATCATTTAACATGCATTAACCATCTGAAGAAAGTAATAGAAACCACTTGATTAATTCAGTTTTATTGTTAAAAGTAGATTATTGACCACTAGTTTCTAAAAAAAAATTAAAAAAGAGATTTATCACTTTTTTAATTTGTAATTTTCCTATTCTAAATTATGAAAACTTTGAAAGTTGCATTTGAAAGAAAGTTCAAACTGACACTTTATTTTGAAATACTCAATATTTTTAGTGCTGTTCTAACAACAATATATTGTTGATTTTGCAAAAACTAATTTTGTTTTATTTATATTATTATATATTATTTATATTATATATTATTTATCTATTTTTTATTAATCAGTTGTATATTTTAAACTTCTTTTTAGAGTAACTATGCTCAAAGACATCAAGGTTAGGTACCTCAAATCCAAGTTTTGACAACGGTCAAGCTCTTGGGTCACTTGGTCGGAATTAAGAACTGTTGCATTGGTGTTTCCTTTTTATTAAAGTTATATCAATGGCTTTGATGCTTTTAATCAAATAAGTATTGTAAGGATGTAGTGTAATACATGATATTGTGAGACCAACATATATACATACATTTATCTCCTATTACTTATAATATATTAATAGTTACTTACGATCTTGCATAGGTTTTCACAGCCATAAAAGCGTCTAGAAAAGAGAAAGTTGAAGTAAATTTTAATTTTCGCTAAATCACAGGGCTTAGCTAAATTATCTGCTAAAAAAGCAATAAATACTCTATATAATGCTGTATGCAGCAGCCATGCGTAAAATGGGCTAGCCGTTAAGAAAAACTCAAAACTAAATACCTACGAATCATATATATAATATTTAAATATTATTCGGCAAGTTACCAGTTATTCTAATATTCGCGTATAACCATCGCAAATATGTATGTTATTTGGGTTAATGTTTTATATTTCTTTCATATTATATTTAGAATTAAAAGTTAATGAAGAAAAAATATAAATTGTATCCTTTGACGCTATAATACTCATAAAATAATACAAAGTAAATAGTTCGACGTGGTGAAAAAAAATCAACTAAAAGACATAGTCTTTGGGACGCGTTTGGGCGAAATGAAAATATTACTTTCTATGAAAGTGAAAGGATAAAGTGAAATTAAACCAATTTTACACATTAAATCGCCTTTATTTAATGTTTTTATTCTCTACGTTTCGAATACTTTACAGCACTCTTAGTCACGGGGTGCGGGGGGGGGTTAATGCATTTTACGCCTGGATGACAAAGTTGCTGGCGTACAAAATACCATTTTCAATTATTATTTTTTGCTCCAATCTATGTAGAATGAAATCACAGTATCTCAAGCTCTTATAGTTGTATGTTTGATTTGAGATTTAATTTTATCCCACGGGGACACCCATCCCATTTGGGATTTACAGGATCCCATGTAGGTAGCACATCGCCTGATACGTTACTACTAGAAAAAAATGTTGACGTATATGCCGCTATGCATATGAAGACTGGGCAGGTTGAAAAAGAATGCTAGCATCTCCAGTTAAAGGCAAAAAGAAACTACATTAATTCATGTTTTAGTAAATATCGATGCGCAAAAATGACACTGTTTGACTCAAGATCCTTGTCTCTTTTTCCCAAATTGTCTGTCTGAGCTAAACAAACACCTAACAAAGGTTCATCCAATTTATTGCGCAATATTGTGCTGTAATAAGAATAAATTATTCAGTATTCCCTCAACGCAAACGTCGAGAATTTGAGGATAGAATAGTTACAATACATTGTTCACGTATCTTACTTTCGAGATCATAGATTTATATAGGTACCACCAGATGGATTATTCCATACAAATTCGACGTATAAAAGAGAAGTTTGATTTTCGTAGTGGCAGCGTACAGCGTGTGAGAGTATTTAGTGTTTCATTTATCTAACTGAGGTAGTTTTACGCGATTGTACGAAGTCACCAATTGGTAACTTTTAAGTGGCTTCACTTTTGGACCCCGATTAGGATTGGATCTTAGGTAAGGAGGTATCTTTTCCTATTTTCTGGAAATTATGTTTTGTGGTGTTATGATGAGAGTCGCTAAACTTGCTATTTGTCGGTTTAATTATGCATAGTACTTCTTTATAAAAGGTTGTCAAAAATGAAATTTGTAGTTTACAATTTTGCCAACTTTGACAACTTGGTATTAGACAGTGCCTTAATATTTTTCTATGCTGTTTTTCTTTTTGTTAAGTAGCTACACATATTGCCGGTAAAAGGAAATTGTCCTAAGCTCTAAAAAAATATTAAAAAAAAACTGTTGTTTTTGATAATGTATCGGTCGAAAATTCGTACTGTAATGAAGTATGAGTTCTTACGTGGAAGTACGGCATCGCAGACCGCGCGAAACATAAATGGTGTATTTGGTTCTAGTGTAACTACGCAACAAACAGGATCAAAATGGTTTGCCAAATTTCACAAATGATCCACGCGGTCGCCCAGTATCAAAGGTCAATAATGACGTACTAAAGGTCACCGTTGAGTCTGATCCATCTCAAAGTACTTATGAGTTATCATTAAAGTTCGGTGTAAGCAAACAAACATATTAACTCATTTAGCTCATAAGTGGGTTCCTCATGATTTGAACGAAAACCAGAAACAAAAATGTTCGGAAGCTTGTTTGATGTTGCTTTCCCGCCACAAATCTGATCCATTTTTGAATCGAATAATCACTTGTGATGAGAAATGGATTCAATACGACAATCGCAAGCGTTCAGCGTAGTCGTTAGACAAGAACGAATCTCCAAAACATACTCCAAAGCGTAGTATTCATCAGAAGAAGTTGATGGTCAGTGTCGGTAAATTAGTGCAGGTGTGATTCATTACGAGTTCATGAGACCAGGCTCATCGATACAGCAGAAATATACTGTAAGCAACTAGACAAAATGATGCTAGAACTTAAAAAAAAACAGCCTAGATTGGTCAACAGATCGACTCCTATCTTACTGCAAGATAACGCCAGACCACATACTGCGTAAATGACCGTGGCAAAACTACAGGACTCGGAGTTGGAACTTCTTCATCATCCTCCATACTCACCAGATCTAGCTCCCACAGACTTCCACTTCTTTCGTAATTTGCACAACTTCTTGATAGAAAAACCTTTCAATTCCGATAATGCAATAAAATTGGCCTTCCAGAAATTCATAGACTCGTCCACCACGTTTTTATACCACCGGGCTGAACAACCTGCCGCTTAAATGGCAACAATGTGTTAACAATTTGGACGCATACTTTGATGAGTAAAGTCGTTTTTTGTGTTCATAATATATCAGCAAAATTTGCTTATTTTTCTACAAATGTCATACTTGACGACCGATACTAAAAATTTCACAGCACTACGCTTTGCGTGACTTCTTTTGTCGTGCGACTGCAAAGTCCTTATGGAATTAATTATTTTGTAATTGACATAGTTGTCACTTTACTGAGATGTTATTCCGCCGAATTTATCCGTTAGTGTACGAGGCATGCCTTTTAAGTTTTGTCGTTTGAAGAAAAAGACACAACTAGAACCTTATAGTACTTTTTATTGTTTTTCAAAGTATTCACCACGTAGCTTTTTACACTTTTCCATTCGCTCAAACCAGTTATTATAACATTTATTCCACTCTAAAGTGGGGGTGTTAAAAATGGCTGACTTGAAAGCGTCGACTGCTTCTTCACCGGACTGGAACCTTTGACCACGAAGACTTTTCTTAATTTT